>JAOTOM010003817.1:102500-180000 GCA_034440615.1 Ashinkailepas kermadecensis
GGGTAGCTCAAAGCACTTGAAGTTTTGCTATGGACGACCCATTACACAAACTGCTGATAACGTCCTCTGATGAGGCATTTCTCTTCCTACACAAACTCAGGAGATTTTTGGATTAAAATTGTTTATCTGCACTACTCAGAAGCGTAGCTAGCGTATGCATGTATTCATGGGGAGGGGGCAAGAGGGGGAAAATGTACTTCTTGGGGCAAAACTACGTCCCTCCCACACATGCCAACAATGCGTTGTCGGTATTGGGAGACAAGGGCGAAACCGGGTTATGTAAGCCCCTCCCTCAACCAGATATTGCATACATATTACATACCCTGTCATACCCTGTCACACCCTAACATACCCTGTCTGCTGTTGCAGGCCGGTAGTCTTCTTGCCAAGTGACAACATGGCGGCTTCGACGAGGTCAAAGACTGCAGTGTACCTCCTTGGAAAACTGGAGAATAGCATGATCGGCTCAAAGCTCCCATCCAATCGCCAGACGCTCGGATTTGTCCTCTACCTTCACCTGGACAACAAGAGGACCACAACAGAGGCGGCCGCGCGAGCAGCTCGCGGTAGTCGTCTCGGGACTGCTGCTCGTTGAGGAGGACGCTGAACATGAACAGCGGCACGACTGGAAATCTTGGTCCGATCCAATGCAGCAGACAGATCTGCGCTCATGAGGCTCTTGGTTGCGCGCCGCTTGGGCAGGGAAGCCGGGATGAGCGACGGCGGCGGCTGCGACTCGTTGTCGGTATCGGACGCATTGGAGGCAATTTCGAGGGTTTGGCCGGCCTCGTGGCACTCGCGCTCATGTCGCTGGCGGCGCTGCTGTTCTTCGACAGCGCGATGCCGCTGTCGCTTCTGTTGCGCAGCGAGCCGGACATCAGCTCCCGCCATGCGTCCCCGGCGTCCTGTCTCGCGCTGAGCAGTTAGGAATGCCCGATCCTCCTCTATCCTGATCAGGATGAGAGCGTCGGCATGCGCGATATCGAATAGGTCTCCCTGTTTCTCCAGGAACGCCTCTTCAGCTGCTGCCTACGTCTTCGAACGCCTCTTACTGTTCTTCTTAAGGTGCCTCCACTCTTCGAAAAGTTTCAAGACCTTCTTCCGCGCCCTGTCCTCCTTCTGTATGGGAATGTGCGCCCGAGTCCATAATGTGGCCACCTCTTTGATCGTCTCCGCGGCCGCCCCTGTTGTGGTCCTCTTGTTGGCCAGGTGAAGGTAGAGGAAAATCCGAGCGTCTGGCGATTGGATGGGAGCTTTGAGCCGATCATGCTATTCTCCAGTTTTCCAAGGAGGTACACTGCAGTCTTTGACCTCGTCGAAGCCGCCATGTTGTCACTTGGCAAGAAGACTACCGGCCTGCAACAGCAGACAGGGTATGTTAGGGTGTGACAGGGTATGACAGGGTATGTAATATGTATGCAATATCTGGTTGAGGGAGGGGCTTACATAACCCGGTTTCGCCCTTGTCTCCCAATACCGACAACGCATTGTTGGCATGTGTGGGAGGGACGTAGTTTTGCCCCAAGAAGTACATTTTCCCCTCTTGCCCCCTCCCCATGAATACATGCATACGCTAGCTACGCTTCTGAGTAGTGCAGATAAACAATTTTAATCCAAAAATCTCCTGAGTTTGTGTAGGAAGAGAAATGCCTCATCAGAGGACGTTATCAGCAGTTTGTGTAATGGGTCGTCCATAGCAAAACTTCAAGTGCTTTGAGCTACCCTGAATATTTATATATTTTGATTAAAATACACACACGGGGTTTTTGTGTCCAACCTCACAATTTTCCGAAACCTAAAAAATGGCACATTTCAAATGCAGAACATTTATAACGAATAAATGGGAAAATGAATTTTTGCGAAAAAATGGCAAATTTGACCTCAGTGCGCAACCTCTAAATATTAATGTTTTCAAAATTATTTTACACACGTTGTTTTTATGTCAAATCGAACCAAATGAGTCCCGGTACAAATTAGAATGCAGAACATTTATAATGAATAAATGTAAAAATGAATTTTTGCGTAAAAAATGGCAACTTTGACCTCAGTGCGCAACCTCTAAATATTAATATTTTTCAAAAGTACTTTACACACGTTGTTTGTATGTCAAATCGAACCAAATGAAGGAGCGTCCCGGTACAAATTAGAATGCAGAACATTTATAATGAATAAATGGGAAAATGCGTAAAAAATGCGTGATTGCGTATTTTGGCGTAAAAATGGTAACTTTGACCTCAGTGAGCTACCTCTAAATATTAATATTTTTCAAAATTATTTTACACACGTTGTTTTGATGTCCAACCTCACCAATTGAAGGGGCGGCCGGTTGAAAATTCAGCAAAAAAATGTTTAAGTGTCACCCTAGTGTACAGTGTAGTAAAGTACAGTGTTTCGCGTTCTCAAGTTTTTCACTGAGAGTCAAATGTATTTGTTAATTGTAATTTTTGGCACTGCTTCCAAATAGTTTTCATGAAGTGCACCTAATCTTTCTTGCAGTAAAGAGGCTTGCCACGGTTCTTCCACCGACGGCTGGCTTTGAACAACTTTCCGCCGTGCAATAGAGTAATTGAAAGTGTTTTTTTTCGCTAAGAACCATGCTTGCTCTTTTCATATTGATATTTGCCAATGTTCATCACAATATTTTCCCCCAAGTGCTCTCAATATTTGTTCAAAGAAGTGGATTTGCAGCGGAATTCGCACGCCTCGGCAGAACACGATAGATATCGCACCACAGCTGGTGGTCACCATCCGGTCCCCGCACCACAGCTGGTGGTCACCATCCGGTCCCCGCACCACAGCTGGTGGTCACCATCCGGTCCCCGCACCACAGCTGGTGGTCACCATGCGGTCCCCGCACCACAGCCGATGGCCACCATGCGGTCCCCGCACCACAGCTGGTGGTCACCATGCGGTCCCCGCACCACAGCCGACGGCCACCATGTGGTCCCCGTAGCTCGGTGGTATCGCGACTGACTGGTGTTCCGAAAACACGGATTCAGTACCAGAGAGGGATAACGGTTCTTTATTTCTGCTTTTAGCACTGCATCTAGGTGCATGCTTCGCATCTGAAATCACTTAAGCTGTGGATACCTGTTTGAAGGCGCATCTGTATAAACACTAAAGGCAATGAGCCTACGACTGATACGCTTGTAGATTCGACTACCCCGGCTTTTGACACTTGCCCTCGCAGGTCCAACGCCCTTTTAGGCGCCTTATGTTGATACTGGTACTCTGATACCTTGGCTGCAGTGCTAGCAGTTAAATGTCAGTGTATGCAACTCAATGGTAAATTCGAGATAGCCCACTAGGCCCTCCAGAATAATAAACTAGGACCCCATCCTCCCCGCAATCAAAATTTCTGGATCCCCTGGTATATACCTAGGTACATACGTACTTCACTGTATGTATATATATTTACGAACCATGATGATTTACCTAGGTACTTCCTTGCCTTGCGATACACCCGCTCAGCCTTCCTTCGCATGCCGGCCGGCCGATTCTGTCCACCATTGGTGACGTCGCACTGATGCCGGACGAAAGTGACGACAAAATCATCGGATTTACCGCCGATGCGGTCTTGCATCTCGAAGAGTTGGCACAAAATTAATCAGCCATCATCCAATTATCGAAGATTAAAACTGGCGCGGATCGTTTACATGCTAAATGTTCTATGCTATGTCGAGTACAGCATATAACCCGATACACTGATGTAGCTCTCACCTCCCCCCCCCCCCCACCTCCCACTCTCCTGCATGTTGCAACATCGGACCATACTTCTGAACACACACAAAAACCATGCTGCTGCCGTGGAAAAAGGCACAAGAAGCCTCTACCACATGCATAAGAATGAGTCAGTAAATTGGAGAGTTATCGGCGGCTGCAAATAATGAGACCTTTCCATCACGTAAATTGCCCATCGCCGGGTGTCTGGCATAGCGCTGGCGCACGGTAATTACACTGTGTGTGGGGGGGGGGGGGGGAGGGGCTGTTGGCAAGGTAACGCCGGGTGTCTGGCATAGCGCTGGCGCACGGTAATTGCACTGTGTGTGGGGGGGGGGGGGGAGGGGCTGTTGGCAAGGTAACGCCGGGTGTCTGGCATAGCGTTGGCGCACGGTAATTACACTGTGTGTGTGGGGGGGGGGGAGGGGGAGGGGCTGTTCGCAAGGTAACGCTTACGTGCCACGACAACATAAGACACGACGTAACCAAGAACGGACTCCAGTTGTCGATGCCATTACCCCGCCCGTCCAAAAGCTACCTGGGTGGTCGCTGTACGCTGGCTACATGGCATGGTTCTGCAGTTCGGCGCTACCAGCCGGGTGGTCGCTGTACGCTGGTTACGAAACGAATATAACCGTCGAAATTCGGGGACTTTTAATTTTTGGTGTAGGTCGGGGCCCCCAAAAACATATTAGATTCCCGTCACATTATCCTAGCTACGCCCCTGCATGTATGTATATAAGCCATTTATCGCACCTTCAAATTTTCCTCGGACATTTTTAAATTGCATTTGTGTGTTGTATGTCACACACGAATGCATGACACACACATTCACTTGGAGTAATTTATATTCCTTCCCACTCCAGTGATTTTCGAAGAGGAACCACCCACATATGATCAATCAACGAAGTTTGGATTCACATGTCATAATTCTGCAGCATGTTCTCTGAAAAGGCACGTGAACCAAGACGTCCGATTAAGGTATCAGAGCCCAGTACCGCCATCTGAGAGGCTCCGGCTCGACTTCTAACTCAGGCCGGAACCGTCGCTGTGCATACTAAGTGGCTTCTTCGTCACCGCGCCATATCTTTAGTTGGTGACGCATATAACTGCCAGATGGAGTCTGTGCGGGAAATGCACCGTACATACAGGATATAAAGTACACTCATCGTCGGAGCTGGGAGGCAAATTAGACGCCCACGATCCAGGAATATCGCGGGGCACTGCGCACGACACCTAGCTGATGAGTTCCTCCTCGCAGTTCCGCTAACGACTCAAGTGCAGGCCGAATGTCAATCGTAATGAACGGAACTTGTCGTATCTCTTTCGAGATTGAATGACGTGAAGGTTTTACGAACAAATTTGTGTAAGTACAGACGCACGAGTGAGAGATTATTGGTAAAGAAATCGTGCTGTCTATAATTGTCGCTAGACTAAGACTTAGATTACGTTCGACTTAACAAAGACGTGACGATGTCGTACAGCATAGTCACACGAACGCACATACACATGAAAACATCCTCGTACCGCACGCAGTTGACCAATATGAGAGACAAATTTTTGCATGAGGATATACACTTAGCGCAGGCACTTTTTTCCTTGTTACGTAGTTTCTATATTGCTCTACGCTAAATGGCAATTAGGGAATAACAATCAACTGTCTAGCTACATAGGTGCGTCTGGATGGAGCAGCCTCCTCCCCTCTAGACCCTGCAGTGTCTCACACAGACACCGTGCAGCAGGTCACCGCGAGCCAGCCAGTTCCTGCTGCCAGGGTGAGTCCTGAGCCGCCACTGGCGCTATGCACGTCCGCTGGCCCAGCCGCGCAATGGCGCCCACCGCAGAGGTCGCGTGCACTGAGGGAAAATATTTACACCAAACGGCGTGAGCAGAGCCAAATGATACTCATAATGTTACTCAACAGAGCGGAACTAGTCATATTAACGCTTATCATGGATGCAGTGAGCCATATGGCTGCAATGATAACCCATTTCATAATGGGTGGGTATCTACACCCATTATAAGGGTAAGACAGTAGCTCCCCTTACACCTTTGCAATTTAATTTCGCTCATGGACACCTCATCCTCGTATTGGGTGTGCCCTAACACTCCATATGAAAATGTGTTTCCTAAATGAGTGTTACTTGACACCCGTACAGTACCAAATGCACCCGTTATGACTACTTGTATGCATTGCGCATGCGCCAACAGAAGTGACGAGTGGCGTCTTCGCGCCGCCATTGTTCCCGAACACCCGGATGGAAGCACGACAGGTGAATTAAATCTTTTATAGCTGATTGCGGTGTGTTTTGTTCTTCAAATATTATGTACACAAAGCTGCAGAGGAATATAATGTCACAGTATAGCTGCCTTTCATAAGTCTAGTCAGGTGCAATAACAATGCAGCTCATCCCTATTCTGTGCCAATAAGCAAAACATGATGGGTTACTGTTCAGGCAATCTTGACACGGGTGTCGATTTCTATCCTTTTCAGGCCCCGCCCCATCACTGGATTTGGTTACTCCATTTTTAAAAGATGTGTCTAAGCCTCTGATCATGATAACAAATGCATGTCATTAATAAAGGATAATGTAGGCGATGCATGCTTTGGGAAGCCTAAACAAGGGCAGATAAAGGGGACACTGGAAGCATGTTCCCTCTGCCCTATGGAAGGTCTCTGGCCAGGAAAAGCACCCGTCCAGGAAGGCTTGAGTGCACCCGTACCTCAACATTTTCAGCCAGGCATCCTTCTGGGAGAAAAGGCACCCATTTAGTGTGCTTGGGTGCACCCCGCAAAATGTTTCACCCTGAGGTGCCACTCCAGGTACTTTCACAGTGGTGCCTCTCCAGACAAAGTGCCTCCTATTATAATTCCTGGACCCACCCTTGAGCCCAGGTGACTTCCATGGTTTTTTACTGCCTGACCTTTCCTCAGCTTTCAACTTTGAAACATTTTAATTCATATGTGCGCGGCATTTCATAACATATTTTTAACTACATCTGCTAATGAAGTTGAAATGAAATTGGAGTTATTTGAAATGCTGGTAAGTTTGCAGTTTAAGGTAATTCTTGAATTCTTGAAATTTCTCCTTTTAATGCAATGTTTATGGATTTTGTTAACATGATGTGACCACTCATTTTCTCCGCAAATGCACACTTTTCAGTTGGGAGGCAAAATAATACTCTAGAACAGTGGTTCTCAAACTTTTTGATGTGGCGACCCCTGTGCTCAGCGTCGCGCCGCGACCCCACATTCTGTATTTTGTATTATAGTGTTCTGTATTTTGTTACTTGCGAAGCATCACTCATAAATTTACAGGTAGTGCATGAATTTATGGCGTTATCAGAGCGCAACGGACCAGATGTGTCGGGTCAATTCACAGTCGATGATTGCTCGCGACCCCACCAGAAGGGCCCCGCGACCCCAGCTGGGGTCGCGACCCCTAATTTGAGAACCACTGCTCTAGTGGTTTGAGAACCACTGCTCTAACCACGGCTTGGCATCGGGTAATATAGCATATAATGTAGCATTCAGAGTAAAGAAAAAATGTAAAATAGCCTAATCTAACCTAGCTGAACCTTCCATGCAAGAGAACAAATTAGTGTTACAGATTTAACAATTTCAAACATTCTTTTCCCAAAAACTGTGTTCAAGACTTGACCTGTTTTTCAAGAAAATACGATTTTGTGGGAAAAATGTCCCCATTTTTAAAACAAATTTTCCAACTCAAAAACGCCTAACCTAACCACTTTGCTTCCTCCATGGAGGAAAAATGGGTGTAAAACTTGTCTCATGGATATCATAAATTACAATAATACAGAAATGCTTGCCAACTTGATGAATGTCAGGAAGACTGTTTGCAGGAATTCAACCTTGCCATCTTCTCCTTTAAGGTATGAATCAACTGCCTTATCTTTTCCCACTGTGCCATAGTTTGTGGTCTGAGGAACAACCGAAAGGTCTAAAAATGATACAAAGCTCCAAAGTGATTTTTGGAAAGAAAAACTAGTACAGACATCATATTTTTTAACAAAAAAATTAAATTGTCAAATTCCAAGAATATTTTGTTGGGGGAGTACAGTCGTCTCTTTTTCTGCCTCACTCCATTAGGGTCCCTAGTTCCGCCACTGGCAAGTGAGATTATTCGAACGAACCACCATTTCAAACCATTTTCAAACCAACCATTGCCAGTATTATTGAAGTTTAAGGTATCCACGAGACAAAGTTTTACACACGTCTTACCTCCATGAAGGAGGGAGGTTAGGTTTGGTTAGGCTTGGTTAGGCTTTTGTTTGAAGTTGGAATTTTTTTTTTTTTTAAATATTCTTTTAAAATCAATTTCTTTCTTCAAAAACACGTCAGGATGGGTTGTTTAGATTCGGTTTTTAAGTTGAAAATGCTTGAGGAATAAATAGTTTGAAAATTTTTCATTAAAAAAAATGTTTTCTTCCATGGAAGGTTAGGTTACGTTAGGTTAGTTGATGTTACATTTTTTAAACATTACTTTTTATGCTATACTACCCAACTCCAAGACACCTTTTGGATGTTATTTTGCCTCCCAACTCAAAAGTATGCATTTGCAGAGGAAATGAATGGTTGCATCATGTTAACCACATTCGTTAACATTGCGTGGGAAAAGGAAATAAGGAAAAACGACACCACACACCTACACGCTATCAAGCCCACACTCTCCAACTGGCCCTCCTCCAACCAGCACTCCCGTTTGAACGAGGTGGTGCTCGCCAGACTTCGCCTCGGACCCACCAGATTGACACACAATTATATTTTTATCGACCACACCGCCTTCCACCTTGTAGCACATGTCGAGTCCGCATTACTGTCCCCCATATCTTACTTACCTATCCAACATATGCTCATCATCGTCGCGCTATTATACAGTATTTCACCAACATCCATACTCAAATTTCGCTTCGGGCTCTCCTCGGGACTGAGCACCCGGCACTCCTCCAGTTACTTTTCCGCTTTTTACATGACACCAAACTTTCCGAACTGATCTGATTTCTCTGCCACACGTTACCTGGTTCAAGCTGAATTGATGTGAAGTTAAAAGCTATATGACACGCGTTACACTCCTCGTTAGCTATATGACTTCGTTACACACGTCTTCCTCTCCGACGTTGCAAAACACATAAATATAGATTATTTCACACTAGGTAGGCAGGGACCGATCCAATTTGGCCAAAACGGACGGTTTTCCTGATACATAGTTTGCGCTTGGTTTTTTACCTACGAGTTTTCCAAGCAGCTTGGTTTTCCCCTTCTCAGGGGTTTCCAAGGTTTAACTTAAACATACACCTACACATACAAGGTGGGGCCTGACGCCCACGACTCGCTCTGGGCGCCGGGCCTCCGCTTCGTTTCAGGTCGCAGGTGGGCAGTGGAGCCTGTTCGTAGGCTACGAAGCTGCCTACCCTCCAAATGTCCTGATTGTTATGCATGCATGTATGTATGTATGTATGTATGTCTGTACATGAACCTGTATGCCATGCATGTATCGGCCCTTTACGCCACGTTCTTTGTTTGACGGCGTCTCATCTTTCCTCTCTTGCTTAATTGATATAACCGGATACCACATAAGCCGGAGTAATGCAATTCCTTCCTTAACGTAACAATACCTAGCGGATGGCACTCTGCCTCTGCTAAATATTAGAAAAAAAGAAGAAAAAAAGATGCTGGGTTCATGATGAGCAGATTGAACTGGCAAAACACCTTGTAAAATATTGTAATTGTGCTTTGGAGGTCTGACTTGTACCATCGTTTTGCCAACTTTGTGCGGTATTCGGCATGTGTGCCCCATGGAATTAAGACCCAGGATACCCAATAAACGCTAGCGAAGTAACGCTGGGAATGTTTGTAGTTGACAGCATATGTGTACATCCTGTATCATGCATATGACAGCATATGTGTGCATCCTATATCCTAATCAGGGGCGCATCCAGGAATTGTCATGAGGAGGGGTATTTGTCTGGGGGCGCCATTTCCTAGGAGGTGCACCCTGTGAAAATACCTGAAGGGCGCCTTCGGCCGAAAATCCGTTTAGCGGGAGAGAGGGTGTACACTTAAGCACACTGGAGGGGGTGCTTCAAGCTGAAAAATATGAGGGGAAGTACTCGAGCCATCCCGGAGGGGCGCGAGTTCCAAATTGCATGGGGACATGTCCATGAATCCGCCGACCATCCCTGAATCCGCACGATCATCCTGAAGGGCACGGGTTGACGCTCAGGCAGGAGTGTTGCTTTATTTACTTTCGAGGGGGAAGTGCCCCATCAATGTTGGCTTTGCCCCCCCCCCTCCCCGCCAATAATTTCAAGCTTCAACATGGGACTCTATGGAATGTGAACCCCCAATGAATTTGGACCTGCCCATTGCCTTCATGTATTTTGCCCCCCCTCCCGCCCGAATAATTTTCATACATCAACATCCGTGGGCTCAGGACTTCCTCTTTAATTGTAGTTTGTTATATTAACCCGGGACCTCTTCCAAGTGCGTAGCCAAGAGGGCAGGCGCAGATCCAGGATTTTTCATGGAAGGGGCATGTCTGGAGCCACTGGATGAGCCCCCAGGGGTGCATTCAGCTGAAAATTTCGAGAGGGGCGCACTCCGAGGGTCTTGGAAGGGACACTTCGGTTGAAAATTCAAGGGGGTGCACTCAATGATTCTAAGGGGCACATTTTCCTCTAGATGGGCGCCTTTAGCTGAAAAATTAGAAAGGGTTGCACTCGAGCCTCATTGTAGGGCCACTTTTCCTGGTAAGATGGGCGCCACCTTGCCATGAGCGGACACATGTCCCCTGTGCCCTCTGTATCTGTCTCTGCAAGGGGATGAACGGCAGGGACGTGGCAGGTCGGAGTACAGGCTTAAAGGGAATAGATGATGTAGTTTTTGCTTGGTATATGCATATATATATATATACATGTGTATGTGTGTGTGTGCGTGCGTGCGTGCGTGCGTGCGTGCGTGCGTGCGTGCGTGCGTGCGTGCGTGCGTGCGTGCGCTTGCGCGTGCGCACGCGTGCGTGCATGTGTTTTTCCTTCATATATGACTATATCATTTAAAAAGGATATAGTAATTTTCACCACCTAAAACGCCCCAGCATCACCACTTTACATCCACAACACACTGCGCAGCGCCTACCAGCGCCGCCGTTTTGCCCATATGCGGCGCCGCCGTCGGGACAGTTTTGAAAAGTCGAGTTGTCTGTCTAGTTACATATAGAGGTCAATGAAGCTATCGAATGAGCACCCGGCACTCCTCGAGTTACTTTTCCGCTTTTTACATGACACCAAACTTTCCGAACTGATCTGATTTCTCTGTCGCACGTTACCTGATCTAAGCTGATATGATGTGAAGTTAAAAGCTATGACACGCGCTGCACTCCTCGTTAGCTATATGACTTCGTTACATGATGGGGAACATGATTTCATATTGGTGTTTTGTTTGTTCTTGGCACGGTGCATCATTTAATCAAAACGCAATAGCACTAATCATTTTCGCTGAAAACTGGGCCATACCAGGGTATAAATAAGTAATACTTGGATAAATACATAAGTGCCAAAACAAACCAACGTCTCAATGCTTTCTCGAATCTTCCCGCTGGCCTCTAGATTGCAGCGAGCTGGCGGGGCTGGTGCTAAGCATATCGTACAGATATCTGCCATTGATCAACCCACTTTTACGTCCTCCAAGTCTAACTGAATATAGCTAGATTCATCACTACTGTTATTTATTCCCACCAGCTTGATGTCATAAGCAAAGCTTGAACGATCATTTCTCAGTCCTAGGACGACAATTTCGCAAAGGTGACAACGAGAAGTGGATTGCATTGGTTTTCTGAGCGCCATCTGAGGAATTTGTTTATTTTTATAACATTTGGTGCTGGCTGCAAGGCAACTGTCACACGAGCTAAGATGTATCCTCAGCGAATAAATTCACGGCAAGAACAAGCATTGAACAGCAATGCATAAATGACAATGCAACAATGCAACAATGTCAGTGCATACATAATCCAAACCTTCAAATTCCACGCCGTCACGCCCATCGTTTTCGCTGTGCTATACCGTTTTGTAAATGACTTTGAGAAGGTATGGAAGCTGGGAAGCTCCAATCATGCAGGCTGTAATAACAGAAAAGAAGTTTGTTGGAAGAAAATGCATTTAAAAACATCATTCATCCCATTTTATATGGGGCATGGATGTTGTATTGTATGCTTGTGAGGGGTAATTTGTCCCCTCAATGTTGGCTTTTCCCATGGGCGTATGTTTCGGAAAATTATTGAGGGACCAGTGGAGTACCTATATTTGCGTCAAGCAGGAGGGGCAAACAGGTTTGCAGGGGGGGGGGGGGGGGGGGGCACCTACCCCCATTAAAAAGTCCTTGGATTTCGACCGCTATTTTGTCAAAGGGGACATTTCGAAATAATATAATTAGTTATCAACTAAATTGTCCTGTGGAGGGGCCTCATCTACCACTATGGTTTCTGTTTGGTCGGATTTCAACCCTAACTCCACCACCCAGTTCTAAGGTTTTCTTTTGGTATCCCTTGATAAGTTACCTCACACTGCTGAAATTACACCTATACCACAAAACCGGATCGGTATCCCAAAAAATTAAGCTGGAGCCCTCCAAAAAGGAGGGATTCCAACAAATAAATGTCCGAGTCAGGAAAATGGCTTTGAAGCACCGAACATTTTTTTCCAGATGCCTTAAAAAATTGCGTATAGCACCGAAAAGCATACCGGATCTCGAAAAATCGAGGTGGGACACAAAAACATGGCGCCAGAGGCTCGAAAAATCCGGCCGGGATTCGGACTTTTAAAAAACCCAGAAAAGATCCACAAAAATCGCGTTGAGCCCAGAAAGCTGGCGTTGGGTCTCCGGAACCACGCGCCTGGGCGCGATAAGTCGCGCTGGGACCCAGAAAAATCGCACCGAAGCCCCAAAATCGTACTGGGGCCCCACAAATGTGCGTCAGAAGCCCCAAATATACACAGCGGGACCCTAAGAGTACAACGGTGCCCGAAAATGCAACCAACCCTCCAAAGCGCACCGAGTCTCCCAAAACGCGATAGGGCCTTAAAACATGCGTTGCAGCCCTAAATAAACATACCGGGAGCTTTAAAAAAAATACACTGCAAGCTCGCAAGGCGCACAGGGGCCATGAGAACGCACAAGGGCCTGCAAAAGAGGCTGGGCCACAAAAGACAACATGGTTCCAAACCGTAGAAAACGACCCGGAGCTAAATAAACACATCGGGATCTTCGAAAACGCCCTGAGACGTAGGAAATACTCGGTGCACAAAAACGCAACAAAGCCCTAAAACGAGCAGGGTTTCGAAGATGTATTGGGCCCAGAACTTCAATTTAAAATGTATTACCCACCACTTTAAAATACAAAATTTCACAATTGCAGGCATTCCAGTTCATAGCACCCGGTCGCCACGACGGCAACGTCAGTGCACGTGCACACCCATCTTTCGTATTCGGTGCATTCGCCACACTTCGTGCGATGCTACGGTTTCTGCTAGGCCTTCTGCGATTTGCTAATTGCTGCCACGTGATAGACTTGCGCCATATTTGACGTGATGGAATGCTTCGTATGGGCGTTCACTGCGAAAAGTCGATTGATTAAATTCGATCATTAGTTTCCTACTTCCCCCATTTTCTGGTAGTTATGAAATGCGGTTTCCGCTGAGCTTTGATGCACTTCATATCTTTGCTGCTATCCTCCGAGATTGGCTACCGAACCGAGGCCATGCCTCAGCGTTCTTTTTTTGGACCCGTTGCGTCTTTCTTGGTCTATGATTGTGTATTATGGCTCCAATCCATTTTTGTTAGGGGCCTAAAACATTTTCGAACCCCCTGCTCGTTTTAGGGTTTGTTGCATTTTTGTGCACCGATGATTTTTTTACGTGTCAGGGCGTTTTCGAAGATCCCGATGTGTTTATTTAGCGCACGGTCTTTTTGTTTGATTTGGAACCATGTTGCCTTTTGCGGCCCCAGCCACTTTTTTCAGGCTCTTGTTCGTTATCATGACCCCTGTGTGCCTTGAGAGCTTCCGGTGTATTTTTTAGACCTCCCGGTATGTATATTTATGGCTGCAACGCATGTGTTAAGGCCTTGTCGCTTTTTGTGAGACTCTGTGCGCTTTGGAGGGCCAGTGGTATTTTCGACCCCCGTTGTGGCTCTTAGGGTTCCGATCTGTTTATTTTGGGCTTCTGACGCACACTTGTAGGGCCCCAGTACAATTTTGGGGCTTCGGCACGATGTTTCTAGGTCCCAGAGCGGCTTATCGCGCCCAGGCGCGTGGTTCCGGAGACCCAATCCTAGTTTTCTGGGCTCAATACGATTTTTTAAAATCTTTTCTGATTTTTTTTTTAAAGTCCGAATCCCGGCCTGATTTCTCGAGCCCTTTGCGCCATGTTTTGTATCCCACCTCGATTGTTCGAGATCCGGTTTGCTTTTCGGTGCCGTACGCAATTTGTGAAGGCATCTGATAATATGTTCGGTGCTCCAGAGCCATTTTCTTTACCTGGGCATTCAGTTGTTGGAATCCCTCCTTATTTTGGAGGGTTCCAGCTTGATTTTTTTCGGATACCGATCCGGTGTTTGTGGTCACACTGTGCTTACGTGTGGCCCTAGACGCCAATTTTTTAGAGCCTCGACGGGACTACCGATGGGAATTGTGGATCCCGAGCGCGATATTTTTGGGGGGGACCGTTTCGAGTTTGTGGGACGCGTTGTATTTAGCTCTGGCCCCAACGCGATTTTGGCGGTTCCTGTTGCAATTTTTCGGGCCTCGGAGCGAGTTTTCCGGGGCTCGCCGTATTTATTTGGAGACCCATACGTGAATTCTGGTGGACCGACGCGAATTTTGGTGGCCCCAGCGCGATCTTTGAGGCCCCGGCACGATTATTGGGAGCTTATCCCTCTCAGGATGGAGGGGGCATTTTTGTCCCTTTAATATAGCACTGCGGCCACTGAAGGTGTTTTTTTTTGTCCCAGAGTGACATTCCGGTTAAGGATTTATTTTTGGGGCAGCTGCAACTTTTGGGGCCCCGGCGCGACCTTCTGGGCCTCCAGTGTGATTTTCAAGGCCTGCGACGCGACTTTTTTTAGTTCAATGTGATCTTTTGGGCCCCGACGTCATTTTCTTGGATCCCTAGCGCGAGCTATAATGGCCTCGACACTTTTTGTGGGTCCAATACGTCTTGGGGGCTTTTGGCGTCATTGTTGGGCCCCCAGAGTGGTTATCCATGTCCGGATTGTTTTTCGTTGCTCCGGCTTCATTTGTTTTGGTCCCAATGAGACTGCTGGGGCACGGTACGACCTGTCGTGCCCCTGGCATGATTTTCGTGGTCCGGGCGTGAATTGTTGGTACCCCAGGCTCAGCGTAACTTGCGGGGGCCCGGCCGGATCTTTTAGGGCCCATATCGAGATTTTAAAGTACCCATACACGACTCCTACTATTTCCTAGGTTTTTTCTTGCAAATTATAGGCCTCCTGTCGCGTCTTAAGGGTCTCGTCTCATTTTCTAGAGCCTTTTTACCGGTTTTCGACGTCTCCTTGTGTGTCCTACTCTCCTCCATATTCAATGGTCCTCCTCTCCCGTCTTGGAGGGCCTCCTCTTGGACTCTGGGGCCCCTTTAACATGGCATGGGCCTTCCTCTCATCTTCCAGGGGAATTCTCTGCCAGATTAGGAGCCTCCTGCCACGCCTCGTGGGCCTCCTCCTTTATCCTGGCAAAGCCTTACCAGTCTTGAGGGATCTTAAATTTTGGAAACCTCACCTCCTTCCATACCTGCTACCACTCCCATCTCAAGGGCCTCCTCTCATTTCCTGGGAACTCTTTCCGGTCTTCGGGGCCTCATTTGGTCCAGGAGACCTACTCCTTCTTGAGGGACTCCTCTCGAGTCCGGCAGGTGCCTCATTTCTCTTCTAGAGGCCTTCTTTTTCAAATTAGGGGCCTCCTCTCAAGTCTTGGGGGCCTCCTGCTCTGCGTGTGGATTCTATCTTTACCCATCTTAGAGGTGGTCTCTTATCTCCTGGTGGACTCCTCTTCTCTCCCAGGCGCCTCCTCTGCCAAATTACTGGCAACCTTTCCTATCTTAGTGGCCTTGTTATTTCCCGGGGACCTTCTTAGCTGTCTTCGAGCCTTCTTCTCCGTCTGGGAGCCATCTCTCTTATCCAATGGCCTTTCTCTCCTATTTTAGGGGCCTTCTCGTTCATCATGGTGTCTCATTTCCAATCTTGTGTCGTTCTCTTCCGAATTAAGTGCCTCCTGCCACGTCTCTGGATCATCCTTTTCTATCTCGGTGGAACCTCGCCCGTTTGGGGCCTGCTTTTGCGTCTCCGAAACCTCATCTCATATCCACTGGCTTCCTTTTCCGTCTTAGGGCCTCCTCTCATATTCTGGGGCCTCCTTTCCGGTGTTGGGGCCGCCTTTGCAATCCTGGTTGCCTCCGTGCAATTTTTGACACCCTCTTGATTTCTGGGGACTCCTACCCTCTCCTAGGTGACTCCTTTTTTTCAACTTAGGGGCCTCCTCTCACGTCATGGGGGCCTCCTTATCTGTGTTTGGAGCCTCATTATCCTCTTAGCAGGGTGCTTTTGCGTCCTGGTCCTAGATCTTCTCTTCTAGGGTCCTCCTCTTCCAAAATATGGGCCTCATCTGGCTGGTCTCGGTGGCCTTCTCTCATTCCTGCGGAGACCTTCTTACCCGTCTTGGGGCCCCTATTGCGTCCGAAGAAATCTCCCCTATCATGTCTTAATTTTATATTGCAGGGGCATCCTCTTCCGTCTTGGGGCCTCGTTTTACAAATTAAGAATATCCTGGCACCCATCGGAAGCCTTTTCGTCTAACGTGGGTGGCTTCTTGCCCGTCTCGGTGGCATCCTTTCCGTCCTGAGGGCCTCCTTTTCGTGCTGGAGCCTCCTTTTCGTCCTGGGGCCTCCTTTTCGTCCTGGGCCTCCTTTTTCTCCTTTTCGTCCTGGGGCCTCCTTTTCGTCCTGGGGGCTACCTACCAATCTCTGTTCTACGTCTTAGGGGCCTCCTTTTCGTCCTTGGGTGCATTCTTTTCATTCTGGGGGCCTCCTTTTCGTCCTGGGGCCTCCTTTTAGTCCTGGGGGGCCTCCTCCCAATCTCTGTTCTACGTCTTGGGGCTTCCTTTGCGCCCTGGGGGCATCCTTTTCTTCCTGGGGGCCTCCTTTTCGTCCTGGGGGCCACCTCACAATATCTGTTCTACGTCTTAGGGATCTCCTTTTCGTCCTGGGGGCCTCCTTTTCGTCATGGGGCCACCTCCCAATGTCTGTTCTACGTCTTGGGGGCCTCCTTTTCGTCCTGGGGACCTCACCCCAATCTCTGTTCTACATCCTGGAGGCCTCCTTTTCGTCCTGGAGCCACTTTTTCGTCCTGGGAACCTCCTCCCAATCTCTGTTCTACGTCTTGGTGCCTCCTTTTCGTCCTGGGGGACCTCCTCCCAATCTCTGTTCTACGTCTTGGGGGCCTCCTTTTCGTCCTTGGGTGCATCCTTTTCGTTCTGGTCCTTTTCGTCCTCGGGGGGCCTCCTTTTAGTCTTGGGGGGCCTCCTCCCAATCTCTGTTCTACGTCTTGGGGGCCTCCTTTGCGTCCTGGGGTATCCATTTCGTCCTGGGGGCCTCCTTTTCGTCCTGGGGGGCCACCTCCCAATCTCTGTTCTACGTCTTAGGGGCCCTCTTTTCGTCCTGGGGGCGTTTTTTTCGTCCTGGGGGCCTCCTTTTCGTCCTGGGGGCCTCCTTTTCGTCCTGGGGACCTCATCCCAATCTCTGTTCTACGTCCTGGCTTTTCGTCCTGGGGGCCTCCTTTTCGTCCTGGGGGCCCCTTTTTCGTCCTGGGGGCCTCCTCTCAATCTCTGTTCTACGTCTTCGGGCCTCCTTTTCGTCCTGGGGCCTCCTTTTCGTCCTGGGGGCCTCCTTTTCGTCCTGGGGGCCTCCTCCCAATCTCTGTTCTACGTCTTGGGGTCTCCTTTTCATCATGGGGGCCTCCTTTTCATCATGGGGGCCTCCTTTTCGTCCTGGGGGCCTCCTTCCAATCTCTGTTCTACGTCTCTTATAGAGACCTGATTATATTTACTGGGGGCCTCGTCAGTCTTGAGGCCTCATTGACAGCATGATCTTCTGTCCCGTCGGCCTCCTTGCTCACCTTTTTTGCTGTGCATTTGCGGATAGGGGCCTCTTCAAATTTCAGGGGGGGCGGCGCCCCCCCCCCCAGTTTCACGGCAGGGGGGCGATTTCCCCCGCTTCCCCCCCCCCCTCGGTGGCGACGCCCTTGCAAAACTGTTATGTATGTATGTATGTCTGTGCATGAGCCTGTATGTCATGTATGTATCGGCCCTTTACGCCAGGTTCTTTGTTTGACGGCGTCTCATATTTCCTCGCTTGCTTAATTGATATAACCGGATGCCACATAAGCCGGATTAACGTAATTCCTTCTTTAACGTAACAATATTTAGCGGATGGCACTCTGCCTCTGCTGAAGAATACAAAAAAAACACTTCGTTGATTCAGTTGCGCTGCAAATGATACGTTTGTGACTCATCCGGTAATCAGAGCAGACCTTGGTACCAAGCGGACCAATGCTGGGTACTAATACTAAAGGCTACGACCGAATCCAGTAGGTATTCTAGTTCCAGCCCTAGTGACGTCAGCAGGAATGTGCGAGATTTCTAGTAGAATCTACCAGGATTTTGGTATATACGGTTACGTCACGTAAACGTTCCAAATATGTTTCAAAACCTTGCTAAGATTCATCTGTGGCGCAGCGAAGACATCAGTGTTGTTGTGGTTGGGCATACGGTGTTTCTGATTGTTGGTACGGGAGATTGAAATATGAGGCTGATGAATATTGTTTGGATTCCTAGGTTATTGAACATGCTGTTATGTTTCGTGCATAATTCTTCAGTTTATAGGATACAACAACCCTCAACCTGTTATCGTTCATAACCCTTAAGGTTTCACGAATTGAAATTGAAACCATAGCCGGATTTGCTAAATGTGAGCCTAGGCTTACCGGTAAATTTATGCTTTAATGTGTTTTATGAATCCTTGGAATTAATCATTCCAATGCAATGTTTATGAAGGTAACTAAGATGATGGGATCACTCATTTTCTGTGCATATACTTCAGGCTGTGAGCAAAATAACACCAAAAATGGCTTTCATTTAGGTAGCATAGCATTATAAAATAAATGTAAAAAATGACGCAAAACCAAACCTAACCTCTCCTAACCTCCCTTTGGAGAAAAAGCTTCGCTAGCCATGTCTTGGAATATTATAATCTTGAATGTGGCATGAACACCAGATGAAAGCAACATACATGTTATGACAGATATAACAGTAATTCAATACCCATTGCCCAGCATAGGAAAACCATTAGATGGCACTAAAAAGTAAGCATATTTGGCATGACATGTGCCCCACTATCTGCTCTCTAGCCCTGTGTGAAGTAATAAGAAGGTAAAATATTTTGTAGAGTAAGTGGGAAGTATCTTCGATGCAGGTTATCAAAATTGAGTTGAAAATTATGTCTGTGTATTAGTATATATATATATATATATATATATATATATATATATATATATATATATATATATATATATATATATATACATATATATATATACATATATGTATGTATATATATATATATATATATATATATATATATATATATATATATATATATATATATATATATATATAAATATATGTATATATATGTGTGTGGGATTTGCTCCAGAGCTTTAAGGGCAGCATTAAAGTGCATTTTTCATGGAAATATCCTCATTTCCAACTATTATGCTTTTGTCAACTCAATTTTCTTGTGAATTACCATGCATAATTAATGACATTTTCTTACTGGAGTGCATATGCATTGGAGCATTATTTCTGCATGGTCACATCATAGACTGTACATTTTAGTAACTTGAGGTGCACTGTGTGCATTAGCTGGTTCAGTGACCAATGACCCCTAAAGGAAAAGGCACACTGAGTGCACTTGGGATAAAAATTGGACTAACTGCAGTGCAAAAGATGCTATTAAGAGAAGGATTTGTGGCCATGCATGCATAAAAGATAAATAAAGCATTAAGCCACCTCTTTTTATGACAAGAAAGGTGCTTTTTATGGAATAGCAAACAATTTCAGCATTTGGTAGGAATATCTGGTAGGAATGCTGGAGAACAGCATTAATTATATCTGTGGTCTTCTCTTATTCCAAAATGGTGCGGAAAAGTGGCTGAAACATGTCCGTGTGTATTCATGCCAATATTATAAGCTTCAGTATGTTGGATATTCAATTTCAGCTCAATTTCAATCGAAGTTTCGTCAGTTCAGGGAGGGGGTTGGTCACTTGGTGGCCTCACTCTGGGATGCACTCGGTTGGTTGGTTATTGGTTTTACGACACGTCGACCGTTGAGTCACATAGCGTCGCCAATCTCTCACGCCGATTGGTCGCGGGCGAAGAGTAGCGACAGGTGAGATTCGAACCCACAACCTTTCGATTGTGAGGCGAGCATCTTACCCCTAGACCACTCGTCCCCTCTTGGATGCACTCATGGCCAGTGCTATCGACAGGCCTTCAAGGCTGGTGCAGTGGAAAAGTCAAGCTTTCTATCCAAATGTTTGCTTGAAAAAAAAACAAGGAATCCACAGCTTTAAGCTGCAGTGTTTTGAGGTTGTGGGAGGAACTGCTACCGTTCACACCACCTTCCCTTCCCCAACAACAGAAATACCTATATTTAATGGCTGGATTTTACATTGGATGTCTAAGCCCCTCTCAGTGATTAAGGCTCAGTGTTCACACATCCCAGTTAGAGTAGCGTGGACAGTGGCGTACCTAGTATTTGCATGTGGGGGCAAACGGATTTTGAGGTGGTTCAAGCAACACTCATACAAATAGTCGCCGGATTTGGACTAGTATTTTTCATAAGTACCCATTCTTGTTTTCTGCTAAGATGAGTAGGAACAACTTAATTTGGCGCTGCAAGGTGCCAAGCCCATCACCATCGTTCCAAGGTCAGTGGATTTCAACCCCCTCCCTCCTGTTCAAATGCTTCCGAAATGGCCGGCAAGTTTTCATATATAAAATGGCCGGCATATATATATATACACATATATATATATATATATATATATATATATATATATATATATATATATATATATACACATGTATATATATATACATGTATATATATATATATATATATATATATATATATATATATATATATATATATATATATATATATATATATATATATATATATAAATATATATATATATATATATATATATATATATATATATATATATATATATATATATATATATATATATATATATATATATATATATATATATATATATATATATATGTGTGTATTATTATACTATAGATTACTGGGGTGCAAAATACATGAAGTTAATGGGAAGCCCGACAACGATGGGATGCATGCTCCATGGTACCTCATGTTAAAAGTCTAAATTATCAGGGGACAGAGCTAACACTGAGGGGCATTTGCCCCTCAAAAATATATAAAAGAACACCCCTGGTGTAGACGCATATGAATGAGAAATGGAAAACAATCCTGAAAACCGGCTGCAGGTTCCGTATCCGCACATGGGTGATAAGGGCGTGACATTCCACCCGGTATCGGTACCTCCGCCTGTAGCCTGAATATAATGTTGGCCCCTTTTCCTGGCTGGAGGAGTACCAACTTTCTCATGGGAGACACATGCCACCAGTGCCCCCACCCTTGTTTACGCCCTTGCACCGAGTGGGGAGGAATTATGCTGCAACATTTATCTCTTACTTGCTCCTACCCCTCCTTTCCAGCCGTGATCTTCAGTTGGCCTGTCTCATCATACTTCTACTACCCGTGGCACCTCGCGATTCCTGCGGCGCTCGACATGCATGCAGTCAGCGTGCGTGGGTTCAAGCAAAAAGTCATAGTGTTAGGAGAAAATAAAGCTCATATTCGTGAACAAGATTCTTCAAGCTTTCCAATGAACTCGATTTTGTCCCATTTTGATGGTATTTAAGATCGAAAATATCGTGTGGAAAACACGGAAGTTTGGCTGTAGCGCCTACGGGACCGAGTCCAGCCCATGTGACGTCACCGGTTGCCAAACGATATTGGAGGGCCCCGAACCAATGCACATTCTCAAGCATTTTACTCATTTTGCTCGATGCCAATTTGCTAAAATTTGAGTTGTGGTTGGTTCGGTTTGTGACAATAGTTTCATATCTCTATGTGGTTGCATTTTGTTGTTTGGCGAGCAATGGAAGCAAATTGATGTCATGCTTCTGAATTGAGCTGCATAACCTAACGTCTTTGGTAAGTCTTGTCTGACGACTCATCAGTGGAATAGGTAACCTAGAATATGTGGTATTCTACATATCTAGTGTAAACAACGCTACGGCAGAAAGTAATAGAATACCATGAAATGTATACTGCAGCAAGTTCACTACAGCTGTAATTCCTCCAAATTTTGTGCTTCTAGTTTCAGATCTTAGGTGCCTGAACCCCCCCCCCTGTGAACGTTATGTGAGAGGCATGTTGACCGGGTATCTTCTGCATTTCCTACGGTAGCGTTGCTTGCACTTGAAATGTAACGGAATGTGGTGTGTACAGAACCGGGCTGTTGAAATAAACAACTTGAACAGGATATGGATGCAATGTTTCCTTCCAGAGAAAGTTCCACGATGACAATTCCAAATGGTCCAATTGGACATTCATTGTATGAGTGGGCTTTAATTAAGTATTTTGCTCTTTACTTTCATGGGAAAATATTATTACATAAAGCAACTCGTATGATAGTGTAGGGTAATCTAAAGTGCAACATTAACCAACGGCCATGACCGCTAACGATTGTGTGATTGGGTTAAACAAAAGTGACGGAGCTGAGATTCGAACCCACCATCATCCTTACTGAAGGCGGATGCCTTAACCAACTGTGCCAATCGTCGGCATAGCGTGGGCCGAGTATGCGATGTAGAGCATGCTGACTGAGGAGATGTTTATTTCCTTGACGATCTCCGATGAAGTGTTGGATGTTCTTCAGACAGGAAAATCTTGTTTTTTAGTTCTAATTTGTGATGGATGGGGTGAGATGTATGTTAAGTAAGTGTGCACGGCACAGACCCCTTTAAGCAGGCATGGATGCAGTTTGAAAATTATTGATAAGGGATTCAATCCACATGTGTTAAGAGAGATCAGGGGAATAGGGCCGGATAGCTAGGGTAGATAGGCATTGATAGGTGTGTGGGATATTGGAGGACTGGTTCTTCAGGATGTGGCATGGTTGGGGAGGGTCTTTTACCAGGCTTATATTATCTTCCATTTACAGACTTAACTGGATGGGCCCTTGGGTCTCTTATTAAGTCTAAACGCTTTATAACTTTATATAGGGTGTACCTAGCAGTGGATTCAGCACCTTCCTTCAGGATGTGATACTGATGAGATTGTCTATGGTAGCACAATGGGTATGATGGGAGGAGTTTGTAATTGTTGAGTGTGTTATGCAATAGGAAGTGAGTCTCTTATTAAGTATAAATGCTTTATAACTTTATATAGGGTGTACCTAGCAGTGGATTCAGCACCTTCCTTTGGGATGTGATACTGATGAGATTGTCTATGGTAGCACAATGGGAGTGTGTTATGCAATAGCAAGTGAATTGGTGCTAGATAGGCTGCGATATATGGCTTCCTAGGAACTTGAGGTAAGGGATTGATTGGGGTGAGAGTATGTACATTTCTAGTACCTTTTCCAGATAGGCTTAACCCAGATGGGCCCCTGTGGCACTTATTAAGCCTTAACACTTTATCACTTTATGACTGGTTTCAGCTTAACATGATTGTAATAAGTGCTAAGCATTACAAGTGTATATTTTTATCTGGGTTGTACTTCATCTTGTGGTAAAATACACTTCATGTCTCATGTTTTCTTTGTTCTGTATTATTTTTATGGCTGTTGTGACTATTTTGTCTTGTTAAACATGCACTATTTCAAGTAGTGTATTATTTCCTCTGTGGATTGTACTATTTCATCTGCCTTTGTGTTAAACACTACTGTGTTATTTCTGCACAATTTAGGTAGCACCTTCCTCTAGTAGTTTATTATGTTGTGGTATAATTTAGTGAATGCACAACCAAATATGCTTTAAAAATAGTAGCTTTGTCTTTGCTTTGGTGGTGCATAATGACCATCTCTCATTTTGTATGAGATCAGCAAAACAATCAAGATCTCTCCAGTTGGCATGCTCTACATTGAGTATTCTTATTGACTCCATCTGGGTGATTGAAGTAGGTGGTTGGTTAAGGTGTTTGTTTTCTGGGTAAATTTGTCTTAAAAGGTGTTTGGAATTTTGGATTTTTTTTTAAACACTATGTTTATGAGTGTGATTTGGAAGATGTGACCACTTGTTTTCTCAGTAAATGTTTACTTTTCAATTTGAACGATGACGTCATAGTCACGTCAGTACGGTGTGTTTATCTGTTATGGCTAATGGTATAATCTTTATCTAACCACAGATTGATCAAGCACAAAACTTGCCACGGTTCCAGGCGGGTTCTGTCAAGCAATGTTCCTTTATAGTCGCTTGTTACGAACCCCACCTCTTCCCCTTTCTTCCGGCGACATGAAATGTCTCGGTACATAACCTAACCTGACCTAGCCAAACATAATACAATCTACTCTTATCTAAACTAATATAAACTCATATATTATAATTTAAAAACACAAGTGTAATGTTTAATGTGACGTCATCCGTACGTCACAGCCCCCAAGCCATGTGGCCTGTCTAATTTCTTTCGACATTCTTGTGGAGTAATAATGGTGTCATCTATGTGGCAAAGAGGTGGAAATGAAGCATTTTTGACATGAAGAAGTGTTGAATCAACTGCATGGAGTGTTGAATGTCCCTTTAATCATGTCTGGGAAGCACCAGTTGAGGGATGGATAAATTATGGCACAAAGAACAGCAGTGTGGCATAGATGGTGCATTATAGAAGTTATCGCTATGATCAACTGAGAGGTAAGCATTTACAAAGAAAACGATTGGTCGCATCTTCCGAATCACGTTCATTACCATGGTATTGAAGAAACAAATCAAAAATTACCAAAACACCTTTTAAGACAAAAATACCATTTTCTGTACCTGTGGTAGCAGGTTTTAATCCCAGCATGACTTTGTTTTAACCTGATCACACAGTTGTTGATGGTCATGGCTGTTGGTTCAATTTCATGTTGTGCTGATTGTGTCAGTGTGGGGTGGGAGACCAGTGGTCTTGCATGTGCAGAAAGTGGTGCAGGGACTGCTACCTAGTATAGGCAGGCTGATGATCCATTAAAAATTCACACACAACTTCAAAAATAATGAGAAGAAAATTACATCAATATGAGAAAGCTGAACAAAATATACTGAGTGTGCCACATTCATCTCAATTGATAGCTGCCAAATTTGTTTGCTATGGAAAAAGTCCATGCTGTCAAATTCAGTTCATTGTCCTGGATGGTTCAAGATAGGGAGGTGGGAAGTGCATCCTCTAGGTTTAGTTGTATATTGCTAGATTGATCACTATTGTTATCCACTCCTACCAGCTTGATGTCATCAGCAAATTTGAACATCCTATTCCCCACCCTACCTCAATGTTGTTCACAAATATGGTAAAGAGAAGTGGACATATAATAGAGCCCTGTGGAACTCCACTCAATCCTTCCATTCAAATTTAGATGCATTTATTGCACAAATGATCAATTCTGGTCAATGTACCCTAAAGCCCCCCCCCCCGATCCATTTAATGCTACCCTTTGTTTCTGTCTCATTCACCATGCTTCACTCTAACCTAGAGCTTTTCCATCAATTCCATGTTGCTCTAGTTGATGAATTAGATGTGTGTGTGTGAACTTTATGCAAAGCTTTGCTAAAGTCTAATTACTCAGTATCTGCCCTGTATTGATTGTCTATTTCTCTAGTTACATACTCCATGGATCTCCAGTAGGTTGGTTAAGCAAGATGTCCCAGATTGAAATCCATATTGAGTATTCCTTAAAGGTTGCACCTATCTAGATGAGTCTGAACATACTGTTTGACCAGTTTTTTTTTCTAGTACCTGGCAAACTATTGAGGTCAAGCTGACTGGCCTGTGATTTCCTCAACACATATTTCCCTTTTTGAAAACTGGTACTACATTTGTATTTGCCAACCTTCAGATACTTCAGAATACTACATAGACTGTCTGAAAATGACATCTGGGGGAACTGTGAAGGCTTGAGCACACTCTACTTAGATCCTAGTGTATATATCATCTGGTCCAGAAGCTTTATTATGTTTTATATTATGCAATTATTTTTATATAGCTTGTGTAGTTATTGTAAGATTGTCCAACCTATCACCTCCCATGGCATGACCTTCAGTTGTTTCTAATTTACCAGCATTCTCTTTAGTAAATATGGATGAGAATTGCTTGTTTATGGACTCAAATATATCACAATCTTCAACCACTATTGGACCACTATTATTTGGAGTAAAGCTGTGGCACGGCTTTTCTTCAGATCAATATAACTTCAATATGAATACTAATATATTCCAAATAATGCCTAGATAACCTCTACAATTACAATAGTTTGAACACATGTATCTAATTGGTCTTGTCCAGTTGGTTTGTTTTAATAAAGCCCCAAGTCAAAGGTCCAAATTTTAACCAGGATAAGATTGATCTAGTGTAATTTAAGTTCCCTACCTTAATTTAGCACACAAAGAAAACAAACTTATTCTTCTACTCCCTTAACAGAAACCTAAGTCACTTGGCCTAACCTAAACCTAATCCACAATTATAGAAACTCAAAATACGGAAGATAAGTTGTAGATACCCAGATTAAATAATCAAAACTTCCTAACTTTAACCTAGCCCTACAATAGAACAAATTATATGTCCACTAACCACCTGTGCCCAACCTCTTCCTCACTGAGTGGGATTGATGCAAAAAGATGTCTTAGATTATGCCTATAAATTGGGAATTATGCTGGCCACATGTGTATCTAGTTGTGGATTCAGAAGTGCCTTTGAGCATGTGATGCTAAATAGATGTTGCTTGGCCATGGTAACATAATGTGGTAGATGGTTTCTTTTAAATGCAGGATATAACATTGATTAGAGGGGATTACAGTATTTTTCCTGTTTTATATTATCTTCCCTTTATATGCTTAACCCAGATGGCCCCTGTGGTCCTTATTAAGCCTTAACACTTTTTCATTTTATGACTGAATTGCTGCATGAAAAACGCCTACACCTGACTGGAAAATTTAAAACAAAGTTTCCAATGTCATACAGAGAAAGGGTATCCACTCCAAATTGGAAGGCCTCAGCGTTTTCTCCCCCAAATTTATAGTACCAAAGCACAAATATAGCCCTGTACATACTAATATGATGATATTGGTCAAGCTATTAGCTAAAATTAATACCATGTAAACATTTTCAACCTCCTGTGATTTAATTTATGTACTGTTACAAACCATCATTTATGTACTTCATTCAAGCCAAATACATCATACTTTATACGTTGATTACTGCAGATACCCAGAAAACCTGATGGCCTAATATTTCAGGGACCATTAATACTCTTCACCTGGTAGGTTTAGGTTTATCACAGGCATTTTTGGCACCGGAGTAGCATTTTGACCAATTTCATATTAGTTATGTTTAGGAGCATACTTCGGTAACATTTCAGCAGCAATGCTAAGGTGGTGGCAGTAATAACTGTCTTTTTCGACAGCCATATTAAGACAATGATGGTGTCGACGACGACGATGACTGCGATGATGCCAGTGACGGCGCTGGCTTGACTTGGGCTGACATGGTCTGACATGTGCTGACGGACGCAGACATGGAGAGTCCGCGACCGGTGCTGCTGACGAAGGCGGCTGAAGAGCGGGACGCGCGTCCGGCCTCGGTGGAGCGGCCCATCACGGTGATGCGGAAGGACGAGACTGTGATGCTACCGACCATGGAGGTCGCTGCCGAGCTGGGTGAGGATCTCGGCGTGCTCGCCCCTCAGGAGGACCACCGCAGGCCGCTACACTGTCGGGCGTCTGCAGCAGGTCGGACCTCAGATGCCAGTTATGCTGCTTTGAGACCAGGCTGTGCTGCTAGGTTCGAATGGCTGCATACACTCGTATTTACTATCAGGTGGTAGGGCCAGCTGGCGACTGATCTGATCTGAGGATACGGCAACGTGGCGGGCATGTCGAAGCATTGACAACGTGTTAAGCTTTCAGCCCAAGTTTTGCTGTTGGAATTTGAATCGTCACTGGATGGCTACTCAGGAATCGAGAAATGGGTGGAATGGGCATACAACCGAGTGGATGCTGAGCTTAGTTCAGGCACCGTGTAACTACCGCATTTTGCATTAACGGTGGCAAGCATATACTTACAAATGAAATGTTTTTAAGCACCATCAATCGACCTATTCAGTCTAGGGGTAAGATGCTCGTCTCACAATCGAAAGGTTGTGGGTTCGAGTCTCACCTGTCGCTACTCTTCGCCCGCGACCAATCGGCGTGAGAGATTGGCGACGCTACATGACTCAACGGTCGACGTGTCGTAAAACCAATAACCAACCATTCAGCCAGTACCACGAGCAATTCCATTGTTAATCGCGAACATTTCCGCTCAGCCGTTTCAGGTCCTGCTTCACGAAAGCAGTTGAAGGAGCACGGGCTCCTTCCGCAGACCATGTCTCGACCGTGTCCACTGCTCAACGAGAACCTCCAGATGATGGACACTGCCATCTCGTGGCTAGGCGAGGGAACTGAGTTTCTTGTCGTCGGCGTCGTGGGCCGCCAGGGAGTCGGGAAATCGACCGTCATGTCAATGCTCGGCGGAGAAGCTCCATTTTGTCCACTCAAGTAAGAGCGGTCGTGTTTGTGCACATTGCAACGGTTCTCTCGTATATAAAAGAAAGAACATTAAGTCGCATGTTATGTTGCAAAACTTAATATTGATGTAGTCAGTAAATAGTCCTGCATGGCATCAACATCCCACTGGAAGTGGAGGGTAGCCCGTATACAACAGCCAACATGCAAATCATGTAAAGCAGTACATTATCTCTCGCACTGCAGGGAACAGATCAATATGACTACCACAAGGTTTTCTGAGAACTAAGGCAGTGTTATTGCTTTTAAACTTGACATACCTTCAAGTAGTTGAGAATCAGATTGAGTACCGGGATGCATTTTTTTCATTCAACACCATCTCAATATCACAGACAGAGACGGTGTAATTTACTCCAGATATAGAGTTTACTCATGATAACCTTAAAAAAAGAACGCAGATAAAAGTTCATGTAGTGTTCATCAAGTTTTAAGGCTTGATAAGAGCCACAGGGGCCCATCTGGGTTAAGCCTATCTAGAAAAAGATACTAAAAAAGTATATGCTTACACCCCAATCAATCCATTATCTCAAGTTCCAAGGGAATTACATATCTCAGCCTATCTAGGACTATGCACCTGATATTGCACAGCACACTCCTCAACAATTCCGAACTCCTCCAATCATGCCTCATTGTGCTACCATAGCCAATCCCATCAGTATCACATATGACGAGTCCTTGACAACTTGCAAGCTGCAGTCAGGCGTGAATATGTTGTTTTGTCAGCATTTGTTTTGTGTGTATGGCTAGGTATATGCGCTGCTAGCCTGTGTTTTTTTTAGATGTGCACCTCAGGTGCACAGGTAACCGATGTTTTGCTTACTGAATAAGATCGGGCATGTATGGAATGGATGTGTATCCAACTTGTTTTTCATGCATAGATCAAGAAGTACTCCTAACCGTTGTGCGGGTACGAGTCGCCCCTTGGGTTCTGTTGCCATTATCTAGTGCATTGTGACGCAACAACATTT
Source organism: Ashinkailepas kermadecensis (assembly GCA_034440615.1). Taxonomy (NCBI): domain Eukaryota; kingdom Metazoa; phylum Arthropoda; class Thecostraca; family Neolepadidae; genus Ashinkailepas; species Ashinkailepas kermadecensis. The sequence goes on from JAOTOM010003817.1 coordinate 132,183, forward strand.
ATCCACTGCTTTTTCACGTATGACCACATTTTGAAGAAAAACGCGTGACTGAACTTTGCTTCTGGTAAGTGTTTTTCGTATTTACATAGAGAGCGGCTGACCCAGCTGCCTGACCGGATGAATGGGACTGGCGATCATCGACCGGTCATGCGTTTCGCAACTTCGCTCGGGAGCACTAGATTTGCACCTCATTTACCTCACGGGAAGGTTGTGGACTTCACACGGAAAGATTCACGGAAAGGTTGGCAGTGAGGCGCGCTCTCGACCTCTACCGGGCGTGAAATGACCACGTCCGGTCGGCACTTCCCAGACCGAAATATCCAAACCAAGCTAATCAACACCTTTGTCAGCGATCGATGGCAATGAGACGTAAATTTATGTTTCAGTCACAGCTTTTCCGTGAAGTTTTTATCTGAAGCTTTCGTAACATGATGGAGGAAATCGCCGAAGCGTTGGTAAATTTGGCGAGTTTTAATTTAAATCTAAGCTTACGGTTCGTTTCCATTGATCACTCAAATATCATGGAATTATTATTAAGACTTTACGGACTTTACCTGCGACTTTCATAGCAGCGGCCGATAGTCACCATTGGCCTTCACTGACCATTGGCCGACGTCGCACGGCAGGAAGTACATGTTCCCGCCGGAGACGGTGCAGCAGATCCTGAGCAGCGAGCACCGCACCAACGGCGTCGAGATGCTGGTCACGCCGCAGAAGGTGATCCTGCTGGACACCCAGCCGATCCTGTCGCCGTCCATCGTCGACCTGCTGGCTCAGGGCGACCGCAAGCTTCCCGGCGACGGCGGGTGAGGCGACAGCCCGTCTGGTGTGTCGCGGCTGTGCTTGGAGCGATGTCTTGAGGGTGAACTTGTGGATGTGTGTTTGTTGTCTGCATACACAATGAAGACTGGTTGGCGGCGCAGGCTATTACGGTCCGTTACAATATTAAGATAATGCGAACAACGTAAATAGATATCATGCCTCTGCGTGACTTCCACTCAATCTTGAAGCTCAACTATTCAGGTTGCAGGGCGATTTTCAATATTGATTTCTTCTAAAGCGAAATTGGCCTGAGTTTCGCTTGATCCACTTGCCGTGATCACTTGATCACTTCACGTTTGACTTTCGCCAGTGATATCCAGCATTCTCTTCACCTTGCAAATGACGTGGCCGTGGTTTCACCTTCCGCGTAAAATTACGCGAAATTGGCTGTATTGCTTGTGAAGAGTAACCCAGAACGGGCCTCGTCTCTGTCATGGCATGTCCCGTCTTGGCGTTTAATGGAGCAAGCTCGGTGGGGTAACGTGGTTTATAGTACGCACCCGGCTCGTATCCTGGTACCGGGGCACGTGCGGAACAAATTGACTGAAGTTCACTGTATCGCCTATCGAATAACCCATTGGCGCTGGTGTTATTGCTATGATAATGGACACCTCTCATCATGAACGCCAGCCTCACATGTCCAAGTCCGTATGCAGGTGATTTGGAAGGGCAGAACAGTCACGCGGTGAAATTCCGACGCTCGCGCCCGCGTGCATATTTCTCAGCGTGTAGAAAAGAAACGTTTCAGATATCTCGAGGCGGCGTATATCCCCACGGATAGCCAGCTGTGTGAGCGCTCGTGCCAGCTGCGGAGCAGCTTCACGTTCCAAAACTCGGTCGCCCAATTTTGTATTCCGCCATTTTGTTGGACTGTTGTGACCGCTGTTGAACAGACATGACATTTACCACTTCAGTCATTCGTCTAATATTCGACCACGAGTGTTGACACCACCCATGTCTTGCTGGCCGTCGGTTCATGTGTTTCAGGATCGATGAGAGGGAGTGCAATAGTTACGTCCTCGGCACGCCTGAAACGTATACTACTCGTACATATTTGTTCAACTCCGCATTAAAAGTGACAAATAAACAAACAAAATAAGAAAACTAGCCAAATGACACATGTGTCCAAAACTCGTCCAGTACCGAGTGCTTTCCCCCAATTGTACCAGGTTACTGCTTTTCTATCTGTGAGGTTCATTGGACAAACACTATGATTCGGTGGCATACCAACTGAAAGTTGGCACTACCGCAGTTCTTCGCACTTCTGGTACATGTTGGACGATTCTAATATTATCAACGATATATTATGATATTATCTACCTGACTCATGCACTCTGACCGTTAATGCCGCTATAAGGACCAATTCAATCTTTAGTTAGTTAGTTATTTGTGCTTCGACCAGACCTGATCATTCGTGCCCAGACAAATGCAGTCGATGCCCCTAAAGTCCAAATAACTAACACTGACCGTCTGCATAGCCCACCAATTATTAACCACCCCAAATGCTCTCTGTCTTCAAGATCAAATGGTGATTTAATGTCGCTGTCATGAATCATCCTTCGGTTTTTTTTCAGCAACAGCGATACATTTTCGACAGCTGGGGTGCGCGGTGTGGGAGCGGTGGAGTAGGTCGGTGACCGTACCGTTGCCCTCAGGCCGCTGGAGACCCAGATAGAGATGTTGGCGCTGCAACAGCTAGCCTTCCTCTACACCATCTGCCACGTGGTGTTGGTGGTGCAAGATTGGTTTGTCGACGGTGACCTGATCAGGTCAGTAGAGGGACTTGGTGAGGTCATTGTGGTAGTGGTGACCTGGTTAGGCTAGCGGGGGAGCCGTGACCTCGTTAGGTCAGTAAGAGAATGACGACTGGATCTTGTCGGCGTCTGAGTACCGGTGTAAGGTCAACAGGATCAACAAGGCAACTTAGCCAACGTCAGTTAGCGGGTGGTCACTCATTTTTTGGACAATTACATTTTAATAGCATTTGTGTACTTTGACACACAGCTACACAATTCGATGCACAAGTTAAACAAGCAATCAGACATCACATGCTCTCGTACAGTAGCTGTTTGACACCGAAGCGGTCGGCAGCATTCACCTGCTCGCCAACCCATAGCATGGTTGAATCATATGATCATTAATATCATAATATCAATGAGTTATTAATAACCATCGCAAATAGTTAATCATTGCATTTACTTCATAGCCATTTATTCACCTAGCCTTCGAATATGACGATTGTAGGGTGGGAAACATGATGCTATCCTGGATGTTTGTCATCCAGTACATTATCCTTTCCGGAAGATTTGTATTTCCTTTCTCGCCAAAAGATTGAATGGAATTTCTTTAAAATTACCGCAATAATTCCTGGTTGGTAAGCATTCGCGAAACTGACTGGACAGTGGAAAAGGGTGTTTTTGATGCCTGAAACGGAACACAAATTATTCTCCTCGAATTGACTCAATATATTCCATCCCACATCCAAAATTCCAAGGCACAATTCCAACCCTATGTAATCATTTGTCGCCGAGCGTCGTCGCTAAGCGATGATAGCGCCCAAGCGAGGATAGCACTTACTCGAGGATAACACTTAATCGAGGATAGCACTTAAGCGAGGATAGCACTTAAGCAAGGATAGCACCCAAGCGAGGACAGCACCCAAGTGGGGATAACACCCAAGCGAGGATAGTACTTAAGCGAGGATAGCACATAAGCGAAGATAGCACTTAATCGAGGATAACGCTTAATCGAGGATAGCACTTAAACGAGGATAGCACTCGAGCGAGGATAGCAGGCTTCAGATGCGACGCATTGGTTGCCGGTCAGCGACGCCACCCGGCCTCCCTGGTAGCCCTCTTACAACAGGATACCCCGGAAGTCCTCTGCCGGGCCCGGCTGGGGTGCATTTGGGTGTTATCGCCCTATGGTTGGTCAGCCTGCCTGCTCCAGCCGAAGCAGGGCCTCACGGGCGCAGTAGCCGCCAGGAGGTCTGGCCGGAGCACTGGCGCCGTTCGGATGGCGTTCTGCGAAATGTGACAGCACTGCTCGTTGTAGGTGGCGACTCGTGAGGCCCACTTTGGGCAGCCAGCCACACAAGAAGTTTCATCTGGAACATACTAACGGGCCAATGTTTGACCTTCTGCGGAACGTCTCCACCGAAACCGACATGGTACCCAGAGCCCCCCCCCCTACGGCTGGAGGGCATCTGGCTTCTGTAACGGGTGAAAATGATCCGTCGTCCATCACAGCCTTGTTGTTCTGCCTGGCATACCATTGGCTCGAAACGGCTATTGTGGATTTTGTTTAGTCTTCCTCTGCATTGGAGTGCTTTCAGGCGCCTTGCCTTCTTCTTGTAGGTACGATTGTCTTCCTTCATGAGTTTGTGGTCGAAGCTTTGTTAATATCCTACCGCCAAGTTAGACACCAACGTTTTTGGCCGCTGCTGGGACTTCAGCCCTCTTTGTCAAATTGTGAGCTTGACCTGTCAGCATTGTCCTTCCCAGCATGGCTAGCTGAACACGCCTACCCTAGTGTTCAGCTTCCCTAAAATATAATACATAGTTGATGTCAGGACACCATAGGCCAACAAAGGTGTATACATTTTATACTTTGGTGATTTTGAGTAAATTTTGTGACGTGTCGAGCTGTTTATTTGCTTAAAGCCTGTGACAACTAAATAACATGCCGATTGGCTTAACTTTTTAATCAAGAAACATGACTTATGGCTCCTGCACAGAATATGTGAATGTGCTAGCTTTTTTACCGAGTTATGCAACCTTATCTTTTGTTCCAATACCTAGTAGCCTATTGTTATCAGGACTTTAACAATTAATTATGAGGAGAGATGACCAGCTGGTCAGGCAAATACAATAGAAGCGATCTCGTCAGCTCGGTGCGGTGTGCTGAACTGATAATTCCAGTAAGGGATTGGTGACCTGGCTATGTCAGTGTGGCAGTGGTGACCTGAAGGGTCTACGTGACGCAGCTGCGATGGCCTGGCCATGCCAGTGTGACAGAGCTTGCATCATTTGCTCGACACGGACCACCACCGGCTAAGTCATCGCTGAGTTGGTGACCCGGTCAGGCCACTACTGACATGTCATAAGCGCCGTGGTCTCACTGCGCATGCGCGGGCCTGCCCGATGACACGGCAACTGGCGTCCATGGGGCACCCACTCGAGCGGTAGCCACAACGCCGACCTCTGCGTGCGTGTCGGCGCCGTGGTGGGTGTCAGATGCCGGCCGCAGCTCCAGGTCACACGGTGACCCCGTAACCTAGCCGGCGGTGCTATTGGTAAGGAGTTGGCGCCGCCGCAGGCCAGGTCACATGGTGACCCCCGTGACCTGGCCGGCGGTGCCATTGGCAAGGAGTAGGTGGCGCCGTGGGCCAGGTCACACCCCGTGATCTGGTCCGCGGCGCCTTTAGCAGGAAGTCGGCGGCGCCGCGGGTTCTATTTGTACTGAGGGTGACGTGGACCAGCGCCCCGGAATACCCATACTTGGGTGGAAAATGGCATCCAGCTGGAAATAATGTTTGATTTGTATTACCATGTCACCAGCAATTATATACCGCTGTTTTGCACCTAAGAGAACACAAACTGGTTTCTATTCTTGCAGTCCCTAGATTGAACTTTTGTTGGCGCCAGTGAGATACACCAGATATTGGCTAGAAAAAAATACTTTGTTCTGGAATCCTGCAATCGGTTTAAAAAACTGTTCACTTGTATGCCACCTTTTGAATAATACTTTTACACCCCGACACTCAAGCACAAAATTTATTTTGAGCTATCGACATGGACAGAAGCCAGCAAGCATATGTGGGGAAGCCCCCCCCCGCGCGAGACCCTGATGGTGGATGTTCTCTATATTATGTTAGCTGTCCGACCAAAAGAAATGACACAGCGTCCGATTTTTGCTTCGTGTCGGGGAAGCAATATAGCTATGTGAGTAGTTGGACCAGGGTGAAGCAAATGGCCAAAATGGCAGTCGTACCGCGGAATGGGTGTTGTTTCGTACTTTACTGGCAGTGCTAGAACATAATACGCAGCAAGGTGCAGGCATAGCAACGAAGCCTTTGGTGCGCAGGATATGCAACACAAACGGCTTCGTCAGCTAATTTACTTGAACTTACGTACCAGCCGTTTTCGTACATCCATACCCTTGCCAGCTACCGCGCGTCTCTCATCTCACTGGCGCTGGCATGCATTTATGTACCCTACCCGGACAGGACAGTATTCGAGTCCCTGTTCGTGGTCGTATTTCACCACCGAGTGGAAGGGTCAGCTGGCAACTGGCCTGATGAGGCCGGATACGCGGGAACTGGGAGATCACGTCGCTGCACTGGCGGCACGGCAATATCTCATCACGTCGCTGCACTGGCGGCACGGCAATATCTCATCACGTCGCTGCACTGGCGGCACGGCAATATTTCATCACGTCGCTGCACTGGCGGCACGGCAATATCTCATCACGTCGCTGCACTGGCGGCACGGCAATATCTCATCACGTCGCTGCACTGGCGGCACGGCAATATCTCATCACGTCGCTGCACTGGCGGCACGGCAATATCTCATCACGTCGCTGCACTGGCGGCACGGCAATATCTCATCACGTCGCTGCACTGGCGGCACGGCAATATCTCATCACGTCGCTGCACTGGCGGCACGGCAATATCTCATCACGTCGCTGCACTGGCGGCACGGCAATATCTCATCACGTCGCTGCACTGGCGGCACGGCAATATCTCATCACGTCGCTGCACTGGCGGCACGGCAATATCTCATCACGTCGCTGCACTGGCGGCACGGCAATATCTCATCACGTCGCTGCACTGGCGGCACGGCAATATCTCATCACGTCGCTGCACTGGCGGCACGGCAATATCTCATCACGTCGCTGCACTGGCGGCACGGCAATATCTCATCACGTCGCTGCACTGGCGGCACGGCAATATCTCATCACGTCGCTGCACTGGCGGCACGGCAATATCTCATCACGTCGCTGCACTGGCGGCACGGCAATATCTCATCACGTCGCTGCACTGGCGGCACGGCAATATCTCATCACGTCGCTGCACTGGCGGCACGGCAATATCTCATCACGTCGCTGCACTGGCGGCACGGCAATATCTCATCACGTCGCTGCACTGGCGGCACGGCAATATCTCATCACGTCGCTGCACTGGCGGCACGGCAATATCTCATCACGTCGCTGCACTGGCGGCACGGCAATATCTCATCACGTCGCTGCACTGGCGGCACGGCAATATCTCATCACGTCGCTGCACTGGCGGCACGGCAATATCTCATCACGTCGCTGCACTGGCGGCACGGCAATATCTCATCACGTCGCTGCACTGGCGGCACGGCAATATCTCATCACGTCGCTGCACTGGCGGCACGGCAATATCTCATCACGTCGCTGCACTGGCGGCACGGCAATATCTCATCACGTCGCTGCACTGGCGGCACGGCAATATCTCATCACGTCGCTGCACTGGCGGCACGGCAATATCTCATCACGTCGCTGCACTGGCGGCACGGCAATATCTCATCACGTCGCTGCACTGGCGGCACGGCAATATCTCATCACGTCGCTGCACTGGCGGCACGGCAATATCTCATCACGTCGCTGCACTGGCGGCACGGCAATATCTCATCACGTCGCTGCACTGGCGGCACGGCAATATCTCATCACGTCGCTGCACTGGCGGCACGGCAATATCTCATCACGTCGCTGCACTGGCGGCACGGCAATATCTCATCACGTCGCTGCACTGGCGGCACGGCAATATCTCATCACGTCGCTGCACTGGCGGCACGGCAATATCTCATCACGTCGCTGCACTGGCGGCACGGCAATATCTCATCACGTCGCTGCACTGGCGGCACGGCAATATCTCATCACGTCGCTGCACTGGCGGCACGGCAATATCTCATCACGTCGCTGCACTGGCGGCACGGCAATATCTCATCACGTCGCTGCACTGGGGCACGGCAATATCTCATCACGTCGCTGCACTGGCGGCACGGCAATATCTCATCACGTCGCTGCACTGGCGGCACGGCAATATCTCATCACGTCGCTGCACTGGCGGCACGGCAATATCTCATCACGTCGCTGCACTGGCGGCACGGCAATATCTCATCACGTCGCTGCACTGGCGGCACGGCAATATCTCATCACGTCGCTGCACTGGCGGCACGGCAATATCTCATCACGTCGCTGCACTGGCGGCACGGCAATATCTCATCACGTCGCTGCACTGGCGGCACGGCAATATCTCATCACGTCGCTGCACTGGCGGCACGGCAATATCTCATCACGTCGCTGCACTGGCGGCACGGCAATATCTCATCACGTCGCTGCACTGGCGGCACGGCAATATCTCATCACGTCGCTGCACTGGCGGCACGGCAATATCTCATCACGTCGCTGCACTGGCGGCACGGCAATATCTCATCACGTCGCTGCACTGGCGGCACGGCAATATCTCATCACGTCGCTGCACTGGCGGCACGGCAATATCTCATCACGTCGCTGCACTGGCGGCACGGCAATATCTCATCACGTCGCTGCACTGGCGGCACGGCAATATCTCATCACGTCGCTGCACTGGCGGCACGGCAATATCTCATCACGTCGCTGCACTGGCGGCACGGCAATATCTCATCACGTCGCTGCACTGGCGGCACGGCAATATCTCATCACGTCGCTGCACTGGCGGCACGGCAATATCTCATCACGTCGCTGCACTGGCGGCACGGCAATATCTCATCACGTCGCTGCACTGGCGGCACGGCAATATCTCATCACGTCGCTGCACTGGCGGCACGGCAATATCTCATCACGTCGCTGCACTGGCGGCACGGCAATATCTCATCACGTCGCTGCACTGGCGGCACGGCAATATCTCATCACGTCGCTGCACTGGCGGCACGGCAATATCTCATCACGTCGCTGCACTGGCGGCACGGCAATATCTCATCACGTCGCTGCACTGGCGGCACGGCAATATCTCATCACGTCGCTGCACTGGCGGCACGGCAATATCTCATCACGTCGCTGCACTGGCGGCACGGCAATATCTCATCACGTCGCTGCACTGGCGGCACGGCAATATCTCATCACGTCGCTGCACTGGCGGCACGGCAATATCTCATCACGTCGCTGCACTGGCGGCACGGCAATATCTCATCACGTCGCTGCACTGGCGGCACGGCAATATCTCATCACGTCGCTGCACTGGCGGCACGGCAATATCTCATCACGTCGCTGCACTGGCGGCACGGCAATATCTCATCACGTCGCTGCACTGGCGGCACGGCAATATCTCATCACGTCGCTGCACTGGCGGCACGGCAATATCTCATCACGTCGCTGCACTGGCGGCACGGCAATATCTCATCACGTCGCTGCACTGGCGGCACGGCAATATCTCATCACGTCGCTGCACTGGCGGCACGGCAATATCTCATCACGTCGCTGCACTGGCGGCACGGCAATATCTCATCACGTCGCTGCACTGGCGGCACGGCAATATTTCATCACGTCGCTGCACTGGCGGCACGGCAATATCTCATCACGTCGCTGCACTGGCGGCACGGCAATATCTCATCACGTCGCTGCACTGGCGGCACGGCAATATCTCATCACGTCGCTGCACTGGCGGCACGGCAATATCTCATCACGTCGCTGCACTGGCGGCACGGCAATATCTCATCACGTCGCTGCACTGGCGGCACGGCAATATCTCATCACGTCGCTGCACTGGCGGCACGGCAATATCTCATCACGTCGCTGCACTGGCGGCACGGCAATATCTCATCACGTCGCTGCACTGGCGGCACGGCAATATCTCATCACGTCGCTGCACTGGCGGCACGGCAATATCTCATCACGTCGCTGCACTGGCGGCACGGCAATATCTCATCACGTCGCTGCACTGGCGGCACGGCAATATCTCATCACGTCGCTGCACTGGCGGCACGGCAATATCTCATCACGTCGCTGCACTGGCGGCACGGCAATATCTCATCACGTCGCTGCACTGGCGGCACGGCAATATCTCATCACGTCGCTGCACTGGCGGCACGGCAATATCTCATCACGTCGCTGCACTGGCGGCACGGCAATATCTCATCACGTCGCTGCACTGGCGGCACGGCAATATCTCATCACGTCGCTGCACTGGCGGCACGGCAATATCTCATCACGTCGCTGCACTGGCGGCACGGCAATATCTCATCACGTCGCTGCACTGGCGGCACGGCAATATCTCATCACGTCGCTGCACTGGCGGCACGGCAATATCTCATCACGTCGCTGCACTGGCGGCACGGCAATATCTCATCACGTCGCTGCACTGGCGGCACGGCAATATCTCATCACGTCGCTGCACTGGCGGCACGGCAATATCTCATCACGTCGCTGCACTGGCGGCACGGCAATATCTCATCACGTCGCTGCACTGGCGGCACGGCAATATCTCATCACGTCGCTGCACTGGCGGCACGGCAATATCTCATCACGTCGCTGCACTGGCGGCACGGCAATATCTCATCACGTCGCTGCACTGGCGGCACGGCAATATCTCATCACGTCGCTGCACTGGCGGCACGGCAATATTCACCACGCCGCTGCACTGGCGGCACGGCAATATCTCATCACGTCGCTGCACTGGCGGCACGGCAATATCTCATCACCCCCCATGGGAATATATGCACGGGGGCAATATCTCATCACGTCGCTGCACTGGCGGCACGGCAATATCTCATCACGTCGCTGCACTGGCGGCACGGCAATATCTCATCACGTCGCTGCACTGGCGGCACGGCAATATCTCATCACGTCGCTGCACTGGCGGCACGGCAATATCTCATCACGTCGCTGCACTGGCGGCACGGCAATATCTCATCACGTCGCTGCACTGGCGGCACGGCAATATCTCATCACGTCGCTGCACTGGCGGCACGGCAATATCTCATCACGTCGCTGCACTGGCGGCACGGCAATATCTCATCACGTCGCTGCACTGGCGGCACGGCAATATCTCATCACGTCGCTGCACTGGCGGCACGGCAATATCTCATCACGTCGCTGCACTGGCGGCACGGCAATATCTCATCACGTCGCTGCACTGGCGGCACGGCAATATCTCATCACGTCGCTGCACTGGCGGCACGGCAATATCTCATCACGTCGCTGCACTGGCGGCACGGCAATATCTCATCACGTCGCTGCACTGGCGGCACGGCAATATCTCATCACGTCGCTGCACTGGCGGCACGGCAATATCTCATCACGTCGCTGCACTGGCGGCACGGCAATATCTCATCACGTCGCTGCACTGGCGGCACGGCAATATCTCATCACGTCGCTGCACTGGCGGCACGGCAATATCTCATCACGTCGCTGCACTGGCGGCACGGCAATATCTCATCACGTCGCTGCACTGGCGGCACGGCAATATCTCATCACGTCGCTGCACTGGCGGCACGACAATATCTCATCACGTCGCTGCACTGGCGGCACGACAATATCTCATCACGTCGCTGCACTGGCGGCACGACAATATCTCATCACGTCGCTGCACTGGCGGCACGGCAATATCTCATCACGTCGCTGCACTGGCGGCACGACAATATCTCATCACGTCGGTGGCGGCACGGCAATATCTCGCGCTTAATTTCTGCTAATGAACCGAAATTCCTGGAATGAATGTTGCGGTCAGGGTGGATGCCACAATATCTGCTCAGCATCACACCCGCACTCCGCAAAGCCACCACGGTAAACATTCAGATTATGTTTATTCAAGAAGCATGCTGCTCGGTAATTGATAATGGGCAACATCATCTGACTGGAAGCAGTGTGAGAGAGTGGAGGCCTCTGCCGATTCCGTTACCTGCACTGCCGATACCGATACATGTACCGCCGATGCCTATATCGCCAGTCTGCTGAGTCCACTCTGAACCGTACCTCTCGCGCTGCTAACTTCGCCACTATCGGAGCCAGGGGCAGGACGTGAGCAAGAACAAATGTCGCTCTCGGGGCTGGGCGGGGGCAGTCCCAGGTTCACGTACTAGAGCTAGTTCAGGGTAGACCTTGGGTCACCAGACGGACGTGACCTAGCTTGTTTTGTTTAGGTCTGTTGACCTGCAAGCAGTGTTTGCGGGTCAACAAGGAAACTCGTTCCTCTAAAATGAAAGCTCATTGATTCAGACTTGTTGTAGTACTGCAGTCGGCAAGTGAGACCCGAACGCGCACACCTTTGGGTTCAGAGAGCGGAGTGTTGTGGGTTCCAGTCCCACCTGCCGCTGCTCTTGTCGCGTGACTAACCGATTAATCGCGGCCCCGATCACACGAGACTGGAGCTGGCTTCACTTTTGGTGAAACCTCACCTTATCAGATGGCATTCCTCCTTTGTTCATTCATGACCCATAATAGGAATTCAACGGCAAATCTCAGGACTGTGGCCGGAAAAGCAAATACCTAATCTAGCATGAACCCCTTCAGTGGCATAGTTTTTTGTTTAAGGAAGTTATTTCCGAAATGGCCAAATCAACTTTCGTCAAGTTTCGGATGTCAAGCTTGATTAGACTACGAAGGTTTGGCTGTTTCGTCAGAGTTCCTATGATATTGCATGGTAGCTGAATGTGAATTTTCAGCAATACTTCGACCTGAGCCAAAGCAAGCGATTTAATAGTTGAGCGTAAGTTGTGAGGACGGCTGTCGGGAGAGGGTGGGGAGATTATGATGCCATCTTCCCACTGAGAGGATTCAGAGGTCACCGTGTCAAAGCCTCCACGTCCCCTCGTCGTCTGCACAATACGCAGTCCGAAGTGGCTGCTGTGTGTACAGGCTGTCCTGAGTCACGCGATTGACCGTTTTCAGACGTACCTCAGCCCGTGGTTACCGCCACTGTGCATTGCGTAGTCCTGTTCTGGACTAGCGGAAGCCAGGGGAAAACACGACGCCTCCCTTGTACTTGAGCTGACACGTGTGTTTGTTCGACCTCACGGAATGGGGGAGGGGGCTCTTGACACCCGTAGCGACTGTTTGCTACCACTGCAGCACCTGGTGCGCGCAGGAGGCACAGGAGGTGTGACGCAGCCCACCAGATGTCCTCGTGTGTATCGTCGGTACGGAGAGGATAGGCCACTATGTGCGCATCTTGTCGCGTTCGCATTGCCAATCGGGCGTGCGTCGTTGCTGGCTGAAATTTGCCAAGGGGCCGTGCAGCTTCTCAGACTTTCAACGTTTGCCTGCCGCTGGGTGTATGACGTGTTGACCGCAGTGGTCACATGGGATGCGGTGAGTGGACCGCCTGCAGGCTGATGCTGTGTGATCATGTCATCTGTGACATCTATGATCTGTGTGTGTGATCATGTCATCTGTGACATCTGTGACATCTGTGTGTGTGATCATGTCATCTGAGTGCAGCTGCATCTGGACACCAGACGTGACTCAAGGCCGTTACACTAGACGATACTGCAGGACGTTACACTAGACGATACTGCAGGACGTTACACTAGACGATACTGCAGGACGTTGGCCCTTTGTCAACGTCGGCCGTAGTTTCTCGGACCTTTGTGGTGGTGGTGGTGGTCACGGTTATGGTTGTGGTTATTATTGTGGTTGTGGTTAGTGTTTGTGGCTATGGTTGTGGTTGAGGTTAGTAGTTAATATTTCGTGGTTGTGGTCATGGCTGTGGTTAGGGCTGTGGTTTGTGGTTAGTGGTCGTGGTTAGCGATTGTGGTTAGTGGTTATGGTTAGTGGTTGTGGTTAGTGATCGTTGTTAGTGGTTGTGGTTAGTGGTTAGTAGTTTTGCGTCGCGTCGGCCGTATCTTCTTCTACTATATAAAGGGCGAGTTTTGTTTGGATCTCTCTCCTGATTGGTTTGGACCAATCGCTTTGGACCAATCAGCGTCGAGTATTCCTGTGACGTCACAACAAGGAATCTGGCCGTAGTCAACGACGGTGCAGAGTGTGGAGTTTAGCTGGTCCAGGAGCTCATCGGCGCCACAACTGACGAGAGCCAGCTGCAGGATCTGGTGCAGGTTGTAGAATGGCACCGGAACGCATCTGGCCACACGAGAGCCGATTACATGACCATCCAGCAAATGAAGAAGGCCAGCGAGCATTGCCTCTGGTGATCTTCACCCACATTTGGTGACTGAATCATAAACCCGATGATGTAAATGGTGTTTTTTATGATTCATTCAAACAGACATTTCAATGAAATCTGACCAGCACGTAAATGATACCAACGACTGTTAGAACATGGATAAATTTGCTAACATTTGCAAAGTTTGCGAAGTCATATGCACTTTACGTCAAATCCATCATATCCACTTTACGCCATGTCAATCAACAAATCCATCATATCCACTTTACGCCATGTCAATCAACAAAAGTCAGGGACAGTCACTGCATGTTGTCGGACTGAATCTCACTTCACCAGTGTTCAGCCATGGACAACTGTATGTCGGCTGCTCACGTGTTGGCAACCCCAACAGGCTGTACATACCGTCTGAGGAAAAAGGCAAGACCCGAAACGTGGTCTGCCACGAGGCACTCAGAAAAACATAGGTCGCGTGTGTGTGTGTGTGTGAAACCAATGTATTGTTACTGTGTAACATGATTACCTGATGATGTACAATACACGTTTACCAGTTTACATGAATTCGCTTTACAACCCGGGCGAAGCCGGGTTATATATATATATATATATATATATATATATATATATATATATATATATATATATATATATATATATATATATAGTACATCGGGCCACTAGTTGGCTCATATAACGTTGTCAATCTCTCACGTCGATTGGCGAAGCGTAGCGACAGATGGGACTCAACTGGACTTTTGCATTCCTAGCTTGCATTGTATGTTAATCAATCTGGATTATCGCGAACGATGAGCTACCAGTGGCGTTGTGGTTGCCATTTGATGTCGCCTAAGCCACGCAGCGCTGCTCTGCCACTTAAGAAGTCCGTTTACCCTAACTGTAAACTAAGCCAGCTTCGTGAGTTAGGGGTTTACAGTACATCGTTTACAGTGAGTGCATCGTTTACAGTATTGATACCGTGCAGGAACTTTGAAGGGCGAGTCCTCGCCTGCAGTAAGGATGTCGTCTGCATTAAAGAAATAAGATGCAACTGGACTACACCTCTCTTTTCCTCAGCAGATCTCTCTGTTCGGTCCCATCCTGCCTTGTCAGTTATGGCCCGATTTGGGGCCGAGTGGGTGAGTGGCCAAGTTTGGACTGTCGATACCGGTTGAGCCCTGACGAGGTAACGGTGTCCTGTTGCCACGCGCTCCGTCGCGCTGTTACTGCCGGCCGCCGATAGATGTCTCCCGAAGTGCCACCCGTGTGGCGATGTGGCCACCGCTGTTACTGCCGGCCGCCGATAGATGTCTCCCGAAGTGCCACCCGTGTGGCGATGTGGCCACCGCTGTTACTGCCGGCCGCCGATAGATGTCTCCCGAAGTGCCACCCGTGTGGCGATGTGGCCACCGCTGTTACTGCCGGCCGCCGATAGATGTCTCCCGAAGTGCCACACGTGTGGCGATGTGGCCACCGCTGTTACTGCCGGCCGCCGATAGATGTCTCCCGAAGTGCCACCCGTGTGGCGATGTGGCCACCGCTGTTACTGCCGGCCGCCGATAGATGTCTCCCGAAGTGCCACACGTGTGGCGATGTGGCCACCGCTGTTACTGCCGGCCGCCGATAGATGTCTCCCGAAGTGCCACCCGTGTGGCGATGTGGCCACCGCTGTTACTGCCGGCCGCCGATAGATGTCTCCCGAAGTGCCACACGTGTGGCGATGTGGCCACCGCTGTTACTGCCGGCCGCCGATAGATGTCTCCCGAAGTGCCACACGTGTGGCGATGTAGGCCACGCTGTTACTGCCGGCCGCCGATAGATGTCTCCCGAAGTGCCACCCGTGTGGCGATGTGGCCACCGCTGTTACTGCCGGCCGCCGATAGATGTCTCCCGAAGTGCCACACGTGTGGCGATGTGGCCACCGCTGTTACTGCCGGCCGCCGATAGATGTCTCCCGAAGTGCCACCCGTGTGGCGATGTGGCCACCGCTGTTACTGCCGGCCGCCGATAGATGTCTCCCAAAGTCCCACCCTTGGGGGAGGGGGCACCCCCTTTTTTGCCGGCCGCCGATAGATGTCTCCCGAAGTGCCACACGTGTGGCGATGTGGCCACCGCTGTTACTGCCGGCCGCCGATAGATGTCTCCCGAAGTGCCACCCGTGTGGCGATGTGGCCACCGCTGTTACTGCCGGCCGCCGATAGATGTCTCCCGAAGTGCCACCCGTGTGGCGATGTGGCCACCGCTGTTCCTGCCGGCCGCCGATAGATGTCTCCCGAAGTGCCACACGTGTGGCGATGTGGCCACCGCTGTTACTGCCGGCCGCCGATAGATGTCTCCCGAAGTGCCACCCGTGTGGCGATGTGGCCACCGCTGTTACTGCCGGCCGCCGATAGATGTCTCCCGAAGTGCCACCCGTGTGGCGATGTGGCCACCGCTGTTCCTGCCGGCCGCCGATAGATGTCTCCCGAAGTGCCACACGTGTGGCGATGTGGCCACCGCTGTTACTGCCGGCCGCCGATAGATGTCTCCCGAAGTGCCACCCGTGTGGCGATGTGGCCACCGCTGTTACTGCCGGCCGCCGATAGATGTCTCCCGAAGTGCCACAAGTGTGGCGATGTGGCCACCGCTTGTGACCGGTCCGCACACGTGGCAGTGTGTTTTGCGTTGTGGATAATTTGTGGAGTGGCGGTCCATACCCGTGACCGCGTTACGGTTGCCAAGCCGATGCCAAGCGGCTGACTCTGGCTCCTCCCCAAGACACTCGACTGCTGACGTCACTATCATCATCATCAAACCTTTGACGTCCCCACCCTCACGAGGGTTTTGAACCGCTTCGATGAGCATTCCCTCCTTTCTTGTGTATATTCCGTGTTTTTGTATTAGATTCACCCAATGCGGTAATCTCAAAGAGGTAAGAGTTCTCCGAACCGGTGGGCTCCGCCGCTGGATAGGGGAATGGAAGGGATGCGTCCCCTGCAACTTTTCTGACATTTAACACTACGTCTGTGGGCGTTGCATGGAAATAATCGGCCTAAAAGTGTTGGTATCCTTCCCGACTTATTGATTCTGGTAAAGCTCGTGCTTTAAAGCTAACCTATTTTGTTTTGCTTAGATTCTTGCAAAGCTAAGCTCGTGCCGATGAATAACCAATGCCCCTAACTTCTGGCGCTTCACTGTCTCTCCCAGAAATATGACACCACTGTCCTGCCAGATCTCTGACGTAACTGCCCTCTCATAACCCCTAACGTGCTGTCCTGTCATGAGTTCTGACATAACTGCCCTCCCATAACCCCTAACGTGATGTCCTGTCATGAACTCTGGCATAACTGCCCTCCCATAACCCCTAACGTGATGTCCTGTCACGAACTCTGATATAACTGCCCTCCCATAACCCCTAACGTGATGTCCTGTCACGAACTCTGATATAACTGCCCTCCCATAACCCCTAACGTGATGTCCTGTCATGAACTCTGACATAACTGCCCTCCCATAACCCCTAACGTGATGTCCTGTCACGAACTCTGATATAACTGCCCTCCCATAACCCCTAACGTGATGTCCTGTCACGAACTCTGATATAACTGCCCTCCCATAACCCCTAACGTGATGTCCTGTCATGAACTCTGACGTAACTGTCCTCTTATAACCCCTAGCGTGCTGTCCTGTCACGAACTCTGATATAACTGCCCTCCCATAACCCCTAACGTGATGTCCTGTCATGAACTCTGACGTAACTGTCCTCTTATAACCCCTAGCGTGCTGTCCTGTCACGAACTCTGATATAACTGCCCTCCCATAACCCCCTAACGTGATGTCCTGTCACGAACTCTGACATAACTGCCCTCCCATAACCCCTAACGTGATGTCCTGTCACGAACTCTGATGTAACTGCCCTCCCATAACCCCTAACGTGATGTCCTGTCACGAACTCTGATATAACTGCCCTCCCATAACCCCTAACGTGATGTCCTGTCATGAACTCTGACGTAACTGTCCTCTTATAACCCCTAGCGTGCTGTCCTGTCACGAACTCTGATATAACTGCCCTCCCATAACCCCTAACGTGATGTCCTGTCACGAACTCTGATATAACTGCCCTCCCATAACCCCTAACGTGATGTCCTGTCATGAACTCTGACGTAACTGTCCTCTTATAACCCCTAGCGTGCTGTCCTGTCACGAACTCTGATATAACTGCCCTCCCATAACCCCCTAACGTGATGTCCTGTCATGAACTCTGACGTAACTGTCCTCTTATAACCCCTAGCGTGCTGTCCTGTCACGAACTCTGATATAACTGCCCTCCCATAACCCCTAACGTGATGTCCTGTCACGAACTCTGATATAACTGCCCTCCCATAACCCCTAACGTGATGTCCTGTCACGAACTCTGATATAACTGCCCTCCCATAACCCCTAACGTGATGTCCTGTCATGAACTCTGACGTAACTGTCCTCTTATAACCCCTAGCGTGCTGTCCTGTCACGAACTCTGATATAACTGCCCTCCCATAACCCCTAACGTGATGTCCTGTCACGAACTCTGATATAACTGCCCTCCCATAACCCCTAACGTGATGTCCTGTCATGAACTCTGACGTAACTGTCCTCTTATAACCCCTAGCGTGCTGTCCTATCACGAACTCTGATATAACTGCCCTCCCATAACCCCTAACGTGATGTCCTGTCACGAACTCTGATATAACTGCCCTCCCATAACCCCTAACGTGATGTCCTGTCATGAACTCTGACATAACTGCCCTCCCATAACCCCTAACGTGCTGTTATGTCATGAACTCTAACATAACTGCCTTCTTATAACCACTAACGTGCTGTCCTGTCATGAACTATGACATAACTGCCCTCCCACAACCCCTAACGTGCTGTCCTGTCATGAACTCTGATGTCACTGTCTTCCTCTGATCTCTGACGCCACAATCCTCTCGTGACTTTTGACACCATTGTCCTTTCCTGGCCACCGACGACACTTTCCACCTCCGACCTCTCGGGCCACTGACCCCTCCACCGACCTCGGACCTCTCATGCTTCTCGGACTCAGGCGCAATATAGCCGAAGCAGCGGACTCGCACACAAATTTCAACTGCATACACGGTCTGCACTGTAACTTGAGCGGAAGCCGCCGGTACGTGGTGACCCGGCTAGTACTACAGATACCGGTGTGACATGCGTCCGGAGGAGATGGCTCTTAGCACGTCGTAGGTGCCCTGTCAGGCTTTTATAGGACTGTCTTCCTCTCACCTCGGACGTCGTGTCTTACCCAGACATCTGACGTCACTGTTACTCTGACCTATGATGTCACTGTTACCCCTGACTTATGATATTACTGTTACCCCTAACGCGTGTCACCACTTATCCCTAACCTGCGATGTCATGGTTACCCTCGATCTGTGGCATCACTGTTACCCCTGACCTGTGACGTCACTGTTACTCTGGCATGTGATGGCACTGTCGCCCATGTCTTGTGGCGTCACTGTTACCCCTGCCATGCTACGTCACGGCTATCCCTGACCTGTGACGTCACTGTTACCCCAGACCTGTGACGTTGCTGTTACTCTGACATGTGATGGCACTGTCGCCCATGTCTTGTGGCGTCACTGTTACTCCTGCCATGCTACGTCACGGCTATCCCTGACCTGTGACGTCACTGTTACCCCAGACCTGTGACGTTGCTGTTACTCTGGCATGTGATGGCACTGTCGCCCATGTCTTGTGGCGTCACTGTTACCCCTGCCATGCTACGTCACGGCTATCCCTGACCTGTGACGTCACTGTTACCCCAGACCTGTGACGTTGCTGTTACTCTGGCATGTGATGGCACTGTCGCCCATGTCTTGTGGCGTCACTGTTACCCCTGCCATGCTACGTCACGGCTATCCCTGACCTGTGACGTCACTGTTACCCCAGACCTGTGACATCACCTCCCCCCAGATTGCTACAGACTGCCGAGATGCTCAAGCCGGCCAGTTCGACAGCACCGTCGGAGGAGGCGCCCAAGGAGCACTACCCCCGACTGGTGTTCATCCAAAACCGATGCTCGCTATCGCACTTTCAGCCGAGCAGCATCGCCCAGATGCAGGTGACTGATGTTGTGCAGAGGGTGTCCTCAGGAGTAGACGGGACAGTGCTAGTCAAAGGTAGGTGACTGATGGTGTGCAGAGGGTATCCTCAGGAGTAGACGGGACAGTGCTAGTCAAAGGTAGGTGACTGATGGTGTGCAGAGGGTGTCCTCAGGAGTAGACGGGGCAGTGTTAGTCAAAGGTAGGTGACTGATGTTGTGCAGAGGGTGTCCTCAGGAGTAGACGGGGCAGTGTTAGTCAAAGGTAGGTGACTGATGTTGTGCAGAGGGTGTCCTCAGGAGTAGACGGGACAGTGCTAGTCAAAGGTAGGTGACTGATGGTGTGCAGAGGGTGTCCTCAGGAGTAGACGGGACAGTGCTAGTCAAAGGTAGGTGACTGATGGTGTGAGGAGGATGTCCTCAGGAGTAGACGGGACAGTGCTAGTCAAAGGTAGGTGACTGATGGTGTGCAGAGGGTGTCCTCAGGAGTAGACGGGACAGTGCTAGTCAAAGGTAGGTGACTGATGGTGTGCAGAGGGTGTCCTCAGGAGTAGACGGGACAGTGCTAGTCAAAGGTAGGTGACTGATGTTGTGCAGAGGGTGTCCTCAGGAGTAGACGGGACAGTGCTAGTCAAAGGTAGGTGACTGATGTTGTGCAGAGGGTGTCCTCAGGAGTAGACGGGACAGTGCTAGTCAAAGGTAGGTGACTGATGGTGTGCAGAGGGTGTCCTCAGGAGTAGACGGGACAGTGCTAGTCAAAGGTAGGTGACTGATGGTGTGCAGAGGGTGTCCTCAGGAGTAGACGGGACAGTGCTAGTCAAAGGTATGTGACTGATGGTGTGCAGAGGGTGTCCTCAGGAGTAGACGAGACAGTGCTAGTCAAAGGTAGGTGACTGATGGTGTGAGGAGGATGTCCTCAGGAGTAGACGGGGCAGTGCTAGTCAAAGGTAGGTGACTGATGGTGTGAGGAGGATGTCCTCAGGAGTAGACGGGGCAGTGCTAGTCAAAGGTAAGTGACTGATGGTGTGAGGAGGATGTCCTCAGGAGTAGACGGGGCAGTGTTAGTCAAAGGTAGGTAGTTGACTGATGGTGTGAGGAAGATGTCCTCAGGAGTAGACGGGGCAGTGCTAGTCAAAGGTAAGTGACTGATGGTGTGAGGAGGATGTCCTCAGGAGTAGACAGGGCAGTGCTAGTCAAAGGTAGGTGACTGATGGTGTGAGGAGGATGTCCTCAGGAGTAGACGGGATAGTGTTAGTCAAAGGTAGGTGACTGATGTGCAGAGGGTGAACTCAGGGATAGACGGGGCAGTGTTAGTCAAAGGTATGTGACTGATGTGCAGAGGGTGTCCTCAGGGGCAGACGGGGCAGTGTTAGTCAAAGGTTGGTGACTGATGGTGTATAGAGGGTGTCCTCAGGAGTAGACGGGGCAGTGCTAGTCAAATGTAGGTGACTGATGGTGTGAGGAGGGTGTCGTCAGGAGTGGACGGGATAGTGTTAGTCAAAGGTAGGTAACTAATAGTGTGAGGAGGGTGTTCTCAGAAGTAGACGGGGCAGTGCTAGTCAAATGTAGGTGACTGATGGTGTGAGGAGGGTGTCGTCAGGAGTGGACGGGATAGTGTTAGTCAAAGGTAGGTGACTGATGGTGTGAGGAGGGTGTTGTCAGGGATAGGCGGGACAGTGTGGATCAAAGGTAGATAACTGATAGGGTCAAAAGGAACAGCGCTGACGTTACCTAAGTGATGATCGACTGAACACTAACTGCTTTGTACAATCGGTGTTGGCAAGAACAGTGAGATCTCGAGTCCAGCCGACAAATCTCGACACCGGCAGCGCATCATTTGACATAAGAAGCGTCGTCAGCACTGGTCACTCGATGCTCGCTGGATGATGTAGACGCAGAATAGAGAGGATACAGCCCGATGTCGTGGGGAGCATTGGACATCTGATAACATTTTTGTTTACGGTGTACTTTGGTGTAACCTGCTGCGGTTGATTATTGGGATATTTAGTTGAATTATACATGCAAGATATACGACCTAAATGTATTGCTGATATGCTTCAAGCAGCCTTTAATTATTCATCGCGAACACAGCCCCAGTCAAAATAATGGTCTGTCGCTGCATGGAAGTTGCACGATGTGTTAAATGTACAAGACAGATGACCTAAATGTATTGCAGTCGCATTTTGCCTAACCGCTGAAATATATTTGTCCTTCCTTACGTGCACGTTGCATGAGGTAGCCCCAGTTTAATGGAAAATGAAAAACGGGCGTGAGTGTTGGCTACATTTGGTTGAGCCTTTCGTCGAGGTAAAGCAAACCAGTGGTGTTCAGTTAATGCACCGCGCTTCTGGAGAACGTTGAGTGGAGACTACTTCTTGGTGATGTCGATCGCCCGCAAAAACCAACCAACTGATAATTGTGATCAATGAACTAGTTGTTTTTATTCCTGTGTTATACGACCAGTTGAGTGATGTTTTGTGTTTTCAAAGCCAAGCGCCATTGGAGTGATGATAGATGAATACTTGTGTCGTACACAAGCCATACCGCACTGGGCGGCACACAACCTGCGGGTGACGCGGCGCTCGTCTCTACGAGCTGCCGCAGGGTGACCAGCCCACCATTCTACAGCGCACATGATAGGCATGGTACCCGATTTTGCGCTTGCGCACGATTACTTGCAGTCAGGTTGGTGTCGAAGGGGATGAGAGAAAACAATGCTCGGAGAAAGTCAAGCACCCGAACCCGAACAACTTTCACGATATTAATGAAACGCAGTTGGTGCACCCGAAGCTCAACACAACCAACCGGTGGGATTAATGGGAACAATGTGACTATCCTACCGTACCCTACCGTACCATACCGTACCCTACCGTATCCTATCGTATCCTACCGTATGCTACCGTACCATACCGTACACTACCGTACCCTATCATACCATACCGTACCCTACACTACCGTACCATACCGTACAATGCCGTACCATACCGTGCCGTACCATACCGTACCCTACCGTACCCTACCGTGCCGTACCGTACCGTGCCCCACCGTACCCTACCGTATCCCACCGTACCTCACCGCACCTCACCGTACCCTACACTGCCTACCCTACCCTTCTCTGCCGTACCCTACGCTGCCTACCCTACCCTTCTCTACCGTCCTCTACCATACCCGCCCCACCCCACCTCAACAAAGCCCGACAGCTGGCGTGCTGCCGTCGACAGGACTTGTACCGGTCGGCGTTCAGGGCGTCCAGTCTGGCAGTCAGCAGCGGGGTTGGCGTGGGAACAGGTCACGTGCTGAGCCAGGCGCGACCTGAGGTCACTGGAAAGCCGGTCAACCTTCTGCTGCTGCCCGAGTTCCTGCCGGGCGAGGACGGTGTACTGGAAGGTGAGTCCCGTGAAGATGGTGATGAGGGGGGAGATATAGGGGTAATGAAGAAGATGGTGTGAGAGTGGAGGTGGTGAAGGTGGCGATAAACCTGTGGCTTCTGGGTTGTGGTTGGGAAGTGGTATTTTTGTGGTGCGATTCTTCTTCCTTGTTCCTCGAGCTTACTTGCCAAGCATTTCAAGTGTGCCTTTTATGTGTATTTACATCCATCGGAATCTTCAGTATTGGCGCACAGGAATAAAGTGATGAAATATTCTGCTGATGCCGGGATCCCATGGAAGCTACGTAGCGAGCGTTCCGAATAGGCTAGTGGCACAGACGTGGGAATGGTAACATTGGACAATGGAAGAGGCAAATACATGTGACAATGTATGTTGCTTGGTTATCTGTATGACGATGCTGATCGTCCACACACATCCTGTTGCCATCCTGCGTGTTGTGCCGTCGTCCGTCTGGTCGGTTGAGAGGCGATGTCACGCACTGAGTTATATTGCTCACGAATCCCTGAGCACACTAAGAGCCCCCGCTCTCTGGACACCACACACCAAATACCCTCGAGCGGCGTACACTAGAACCTAGCGACCAATCGGCAATTAGCATTTTGGCTGGTACCCACCGGGTAGCAGCCAATCACGAGTCAGGGCCGCGGCTGGTCACAGGATGGCACCTAGCGCCCGCGGCGCTAGGCGGCGAGCAGCGGACACCGCGGCGGTGGACCGGCTCCGGCCACGCTGTCACCGGTCGGCGGTTAGGTTGTGCCGCCAAGCCGATCGGGCGCGCTCACAGCACTGCTGATCGTCCACACGCATCCTGTTGCCATCCTGCTGATCGTCCACACACATCCTGTTGCCATCCTGCTGATCGTCCACACACATCCTGTTGCCATCCTGCTGATCGTCCACACACATCCTGTTGCCATCCTGCTGATCGTCCACACACATCCTGTTGCCATCCTGCTGATCGTCCACAAACATCATGCTGCCCTTTGGGCAATTGAAGAGTCTGGTCATTAGACCAGCTTCCATTTCGCGCCTGCTTGGGTGCGACTGAGAAGAACGGCTTCACATGACCTTAACGTGACGGCGCCAGTTGTCTATGAATCCATTTTGTTCGTCTTGTCAATGAGCGTCGCAGACAGTCGGCTGTCTGTTTTGGTGTGCGATCCGATGTGGTCTCCCTGAGCATGCCGAGGTGGAGCGCGAACAAGCGCTTTGTCACGACGGTCTGAGTGCAAGTCCGTTGGCAAGCCTGGGTGGAGCGCGAACAAGCGCGTTATCACGTCGGTCTGCGTGGAAGTCTGTCGGCATGCTTTGCAGTCGTGCCAGTGCTGTTTTTGCCGGGTCAATTATCGTGTTGCGCACCGCTGTCTCTCGTTACCATTGCCTGACGTTTATTTTCTTTGGCGTGTTACCTCATTAGCGCAGACCTCTGCCAACGATGAGTATTTATATATTCAGCACGGCGATGAGCCATGCGTTGGAGCATGTCTGGTCATGTGCGCGCATTACGGCGCAGTGGACCGCCTGTTGGCTGGTGTGCGATGCATTCGCCTGAATTGTAGTCGGCTGCGTGGCTGTGTGATAGGTGTTTTGCTGTTGTATCAGTGTTTCGATACGTCTCCCATGCTCTCTGTTGAGATCAACCGTGCTTCCCGCGCGTGCCTCGCAGTATCGATGTTGTGCATACCCTGTGTCCCTGGATTTGTTAGGTAATGTTCTCGAGCTCAGATGCATACCCCATTGCTATGCGCGTCTGTGCGCCTATATGTTGGTACAAGTGCATGCCGCTAGCCTATCTGTAGACGGACTGATAATTCTCACGACATAGATTCGGTTTGGTCCGGTTTGTCATCGAATGGTCTGAAGGTACGGCATAATCCACTGCATTCGCGAACTGAATAAAGCGTACATAAAAGCCATGACGGGTATTGCCCTTCGGCACTGTTGCTGCCTCCTTATTTGAAATTAATTCCCAGTAAGTCGGTGGGCGCGGTGACACAGTCGACAGGACGTTTGGCTCTTGATCGCAGGATGGTGGGTTCGAATCCCGCAACCGGTGGTGCCACCGAGTCCACCCGCAACCGATCGGCGTGAGAGCTTGGCGACGCCGCGTGACACAGCAGTCGAGTGTGTCGCAAAAGAACCCGATGTTCTTCTCCGAGACGCCATTCGTGGGTGCGCTGTCTCCGACGGATCCCTGCGGCCTCACCGCCGACATTCGGCGAGCTGGACCGTACCCCGAGTCGGCCGTCGTTGTCTAAAGTTGGCCGGCCACGCACAACTGAAGCTGAGTCGGTCGTTCGATGGCCGGTGTCAACGTGCTGCTGTCAAGTGTGCCGACTGTCTGGCTGCCTGCCGTCATTTGCGCTACTGGTGCAGTTTCGTGTACATGCGGTCCGACTTTCGTGTGCCTGTCATTCGGTTTCCTGTGTGTGTGTGTGTCCTGTCCAGTCCTACGTGTCTGGTGTCCAATTGTGTGTATGTCTGGTGTCTAGTTGTGTTTGTGCCTGATGTCCAGTTAGGTGCGTCTGCTGTCCAGTTGTGTGACGAACCCTGTATCGTCCCAGACGACGATTCGATTGATGGTGGCTTTACGACGCACTGAGCAGCTGAGGCCACATGGCGTCGCCTGCCTCTCACCCTGGCAGGAAGGGTGGGCGTCGCGGGGAATCGAACCCCGTAGCTCTGGCGTGCCAGACGCTCAGCTTAACCACTGAGCTACCGACGCCCCCAGACGAGGACGAGGGTCCACTGAAGTCGGCGCCTACCGGCCACTGGGGACTGCGTCACCTGGTGGAGACTCTCCGGTCGGAGGTGTTCCGCCTGCCGCAGCTGCCGCTCACACACCAGCAGCTCTCCGAGAAACACTGGTACGGCCCATGCTGCCGGGGTTCAGCCCTCAACACCATCGAACTTTTAGCGTCGCTGCTCTCCGCAGGACGATGCTGCTCAGAACAGTGGTGATAATTTGAGAAGCTGCATGCTTGTTTTACTAAGGAAGCGATCAGCGCTGAATTGCCACGCTTTGACAGAGTATTGACATGTCGGAAACTCTCATACGCTGTTACGTTGTAAATATCCTGGGTATTACAAAAGCATGAACGGTGAGTGGGTGGCTATGAATGACTTATTTGTCTTAGTATTCTACGAGCACTGCAGCGGCTATTTGGTGTCTGCCGTGTCGCTAACGGCGGGCAAAGCGGACTGGTGTGACATCCACCTTTCACAGCGCCCGCAGGCGGGGACGAGTGGTCTAGGGGTAAGATGCTCGTCTCACAATCGAAAGATTGTGGGTTCGAGTCTCGCTTGTCGCTACTCTTCGCCCGCGACCAATCGGCGTGAGAGATTGGCGACGCTATATGACTCAGCGGTCGACGTGTCGTAAAACCAATAACAAACCAGAGCCCGCAGGTAGCCAGCCATGGCTCATTTAGAGACTGTGACGTCATCACGGAGGGTTGCTGCTGTCGGCGATTGGTAATTAATGCAATCATATCACCGTTTCGTAACGCAGTGCGAACAGTTTGAACACCGATAGCAATGGTTGGATTTATTCGTTGGAATCCTGGGTTCGTTAAGCGGAAATGTTCTTTCATCATATTCAAAGTGGGCCACCTTCTTTGTATTTTTGGCACGAGTACTTAATTTTTTGCACCTGGACTTTTGGGTGGCTAGCTTTGGTATCTAATTTGTGAGAAAATAACGATTAGAAATATGACGCACATAAATCCAAAGGCTTAGAGAGGCCTAAAGGCATGGGCAAGAAGTTAGTTTTCAGATTAGTTCCACATTAGTTCCAGTCAAATTAGTTCCACATAGATTAGAAAAAGTGCAAGTATCCACAAAGTAGACAAATCTGCCCACTCTACTGGTCTCGTCATCCAGTGCGCTCCACAGAGTTTTACGCGGGCCGGTGCTATGCTCAGTAACTCCCGCAGATGAACAGCTGATATTAAATTCCTATCGAAGGGTGACTTGACCTTTTCTTAACAACCGGGAATGTCAACCAAAGGAAACAGACGAAATGTCCCAAACACCGTAAAATTCAAGGTTGGAACCGCGCGATGCCATTTACCACGGGCCCTAATCCAAACGCAACCGAACAAGCGCTCGGCTCTCCGCCGGTTGCCATTCGACATTCCAGTCGATAGTGGCCAGTTAGCAGCAATTCTATCGAACCAAGAATCCGCGATCCGGATAAGGTTTCGCTGGACTATCACTCAAGCCGCAATAAGCTCCGGGGCCCCCAGCTGGAGCACAACTTCTCTGCACAAGGCCATGTTGGAGGACTGGTGCACTGCTACAGAAGGACACGCGTCACATGATGCTATACACGATAATCCGATGTCTGGCTCAGAGGATACTGAAGCTGAAGAGCCACAAGCAAACGCGAATCCAAGTGGAGGGGAGCACAGAGGCCCGTTTATCCTTTTTAGCACTTGCGTATCACGATCCGATCTGCTACGCCTATTCAGGAGCATTAATGCGACGTTGTTGACGTTCTTGACAGCATAGCCAATAATTATGAAGACATGACTATTTTATAATTCGCACACAGGCAGTGAAGATCCTTTGAGAAAAAAAATTGGGAATGGGTGTACCAGCAAGCTTTCCAGGCGCCCACTCCCCTTTCAAATCCTGGATCCGTTCCTGGCAAGCTACACATTCCTTGGACCAACTACAGAAAATACGGAATCCCATATCGCCAGCATCCCCCGAGAGGACTCATGAAACTAGACATCGTAATTTTAGCGGTGCTCATGCTAAACACTCGCTTAAACGCTGCCTGGATATGCAGACTCTGGACTGCCGACAAGAGGGTAGCCCTACCCTCTTGCCGGCTGCAAATAACACGTCTGTTGCCATGACAGCGCCTGCTTGGGCGCAGCCACCAGCATTCAATTAGTTATTCCAATGCAGATTTATGTGCCCGATCGAGGATGCCGAGTGCAGAGAGCTGGTTGCCTGGCTCCGACTTGTGTCGTCGCACGTCTGTCGACGGCGCGTCAGGATCGAGAGGCGTTCAGTCGGCCAGTGGAGGCCAAATATCCGTCATTTGCCGTGCGGTGTAACCCTGTGTGAGCATTGTTTGAGAAGTTCTCCACTTTGATTTCAGATTACCTTGAGTTTTATGATGACCAAATTCACTTTTGGGGCTGCTGGAGCGCCCATAAAGGTTTAGAAAAGCTGCTCCATAAGCTGTCTTAAGCGCGGAGACTGCACACAGCTATGTTGCTGTCGGTAGCAGGTAGTACCGAAGCTTTAAGACTTTTATTGGAGATGCGCGATAGCAGTACCAGCCACAATTCCATCGACTATCTCTTGGCGAACGAGGGAAGCCACAATGTGCAATGGATAATGTCGAACGATGGAATCGGACAATGTGCAATGGATAATGTCTAGCAGTGGCTGATGGAAATTGACATTTTTCAAAGGAAATCATGGTACTTGAAGAGTGCAAATGTGTGAAATATTACCAAGTGTTCGGTTAAATATGGATGCACGGACATGCCTAGTTCTCAAGAGGGCCATCTTCGGCTGGCGGACCCTAGCATCCCATCTGTTCTCTTCCCATTCCATCGTCATTGTGCCCGTCGTCAATATCCCTGCTTATGTGCTTCATCCAACCTTCACAACAACCCTCCCCCGTCATAAGCAGGTAGGTAATTTTTGTCCTGGTCTACTCGTCCGCTGTTTTATCTGGGTAGCCGCTCCCCCTTGGTCCGCCCCTGGGGTTTCCGGAGCCCTGGGATTGAGGTGTCCCGCGGTACGGTGCCAGTTGTGGGGGACCAATACACCCCTTTGGTCCTACTATCCCGGGGGAGGGGCGGCCGGGCCCGTAGGACCCCATATGACCAAGTGGCAAGTCGTCTTTGGCCGGAGACCCGGGCTTTGGTCTGGCGCTTTCAGGCCCAGCTGTTCGGGTTAAGTGGTGAACGGCGTTGTAATGTGCTCGGGGTGGTGAGCCTCTCTCCCGGCCGGGTTAAGTGGTGAACGGCGTTGTAATGTACTCGGGGTGGTGAGCCTCTCTCCCGGCCGGGTTAAGGGGCGGACGGCGTTGTAATGTGCTCGGGGTGGTGAGCCTCTCTCCCGGCCGGGTTAAGTGGTGAACGGCGTTGTAATGTGCTCGGGGTGGTGAGCCTCTCCCCCGGCCGTGCAAAGGCGTCGCCTGCCCCTGATAACCCCGCGGGCGTCCTCCCGTTCGGCCGGCGTAATAAGGGCCCAGTGTGGTGGGACACTCGCGCCGGGTCGGATGCGAAGGACAGGTGCATTGGAAACCAAAGCAAGCAAGGAATCGTTCCTGGCTCCTCTCGCAGATACTGGGGGTATCAGAGGACGCGATCATTAATGAGCCGTCGGACTTCGGAGTGATTGGAACGATAAAAATAAAGGTAAAGAGAGGTGCCGAGCTGATGCCGACGAACAACGTGATCTCGGACATTCAACAGAACATATCCGCCATCCGAGATAAGGGTGGAGTATGTACGAGTGAAAGTTCGACAATTTCTTCCAAACACCATGCGTTACTTCAAATACCAAAACAAAAAACTCAGAATTGCCGTAATATTGTGTGCCAACTGCGGTTGAATACGGGATCCCCACACTTCGTACGACCGTGCGTGTCCAAATGATATAAACAAAATAAGAGATTATCTCAATTAACCACTGGGCGCTACATGACCAATGTAGTCGATGCGCCCTAAAGCCCTAATAACTAACTAACTAACTAACTCAATTAACCACACACAGAACGTAACGTTTAGAGAGTCCAGGGATCTCTGGCAGGTCGCATCGTAGAATAGCCCACTGACGGAAAACCAAAACTAGTCTGAAAGCCTTACAACACGTATAGCCCAACAAGGTCTCGACGAGGTTAGTATCGTGCAACTGACAGCCTCTTTTCTTCGATCCTTTGGAGTTCCTTTTGCGTCGCCAGTGTGACGAGGAACCGGCCCAAAAGACAACTTGAAGCTAATGGACAAGTTTCACGTAATGGGTATTTTGTTGCAAAAACGTATGTAATATTTCGTATACAAAACTGAAGCATTTTGCTCATAGAAGGTGCATTTCCTACCTGATTAAATGATTTCAGTTAAGTGTTGTCTTCGATTAAAAAACCTACTCGTAGTGATGACGTCAGATATGTCGAGCCTCGAAGCGGCCAAGCCAGAGACCCGCAGTGAAGTCTAGATCGGGTATTTCTACGCCAAGTTTTCAACCGAATCACGTCATGGAGAACAAAGCGAGTGCTTGTGGCACTAAACTGAACGATTGTCAAGAAAATATGAAGCTCAAAAGGGTAGATGACCTATTATGGCGGTAATGCAACAGCTAACCTTTCTCTTTCAAATCCAGGGCATTGTGGTGTCGTGTGAACAAACAGCTAAAGCTTGTACAATGTTTTTGAGTAAAATGTGTGAAATAATGTGAAGGGTCATGGCATAAATTATCTGTGCCTTAACTGGACACTACGGCTTCCCCTCCAGTGAAGGAGAAGCTGTTTATACATTCAAATTTCTTTTATATTTTTATTCCACAGTGGGATAACTGACATTCCATGGTAATGGTACATTGTATGCTGTACCCCAATGTTGTAATAACTTGATAATTGATTGATGAATCGTGACAAGTTTAGTTTATTTATTGACCATTAATTTCTCATTACATGATTGTTGAAATAGCTACATGAGGAAATAGGGGAAGGGACATGTTCCATTTCCCCAACACCTTCATGTCGACGTCTCACGTCTCTGAAGACAAATCCACACCCAAATGCACCAGGTCGAAGATTGGCATCAGGGAGATGAAATACATGCACCTAATGGAATATAACTTGAGGTCAGAAAATCAGGAGGCTTTAGGCAAGTGCCATTTCTACATCACCACATTTTCCATGTCCAATCAATAAATATCTACATGCATGATTAAAGCACAAACAACCTCCCTCATTTCCTACCCCAGTATTTTGAATGAATGGGACACACCTTAACTAGGCAGCTGGGTTTTTGTGCATGAAACAAGTTTGACAGCTACCAATTAAAACAAATGTGGTGCTCTGTTTATTTTTACCATCTCGGCACGCAGCATCGCTCCACAGCTTCCTCATCTTGTCTGAACTCGGAAGGCCGATGAATATCGTGTCCGGCTTACTTAAAATTGTATTTTTATACCTTGGCACAAAGCAAGTATAATAGCGGCGTTTTCTGCGATCCATTGTCACCTGACGGTCTGATGCCATTTAAGCTAAAACAGTCACGATTAATCCAAACTCGGCAGCGTCCAATGCGCAAAATCGAATGCCCGGCAGTCGACCTTCGCTTCCCTCGACATACGTGGCGTCACACATTTTGACCAATCACAAAGGGAGGCATTCTGAAGTGATTTTTGAATTATTTAAGTGCTTTAAGGACTTTTAAAAAATAAATGAATGCCACCATCGTCTTTATAATGAAAAATAACTAGTGAAACTTGAAAAAATACGGTTTGTCCCGACATGAAACATGTCCATTCAAACCGACGCAGAATTGACCGGAGTTTCAGATTCAGCAACCGTGCTGCAAAAACCAAGTCCATCCATGGTATCGAGATCCTAGACGCCAGTTGGAGAAAGTGGCATTATTCCACGGTTCGTAATATATCGGATGGGTTTTGCAAGACCGATATGTTCTGCAATATAGCGAATAATAAGAAACACCCGTTTTGTATTTACCATCTTCGTAATCCTTCATAGTTGATGCATGTGTTTTCTCAAGATAAGTATTGTTGGTGGTTAAAGCAGGTTAAATGAAAAATGACGGGGAAATATATTGGGTTCCGCGACAGAATTAGAGGGTCCTCGAAGCTACTAAGTTCGAGATCCCCTGGTTTTAATAACTTTGCTCTAGATGTCATACAGTATCAAAACTGGGGCTCGGTATAAATAGCTTTCTGTAACGTAGTTAATGTTTACAGCCACATAGTGTTTTATCGATGCCTAAGCGCTAATACAAAGTTCATGCATTTCGACCTAATATTTTTGATGAATTGTTTTACTTGCTATTTCTGATCATTGGTAGAAAATGTGCTTTCGAACTGAGGTTTTGAAACTTACTTTCCTCTGCAACCATTTGTCCATTTTCATTTCAACACTAGTAGAACATTCCCTTTAAGCTATGCGCTATTTTCATTTGTTAGGTGATCATTATGATCAAGTTCCTATAGCAACATGACCCTAAGTCTGCTCTTCAAATACTGTAACAGGCGTCAGCGTTGTGCTAAGCTTTCCTTAAGGTGTGTGACCCACGGGTCTCGTGGTAAGCTTATAGTAGTAACTTGGAACGTTGCGTGCATGTGGAGGTTTCGGTCATTCTGCGGGTCATATTTTGATTTTCGCAAGATTTTTTTTATCGAAGATGTTCATACTTGTTCAACCGTTCCCGAGAGCAATGTCGAGATGAACCAGGGCAACTAGACCGGACAGCTTTGGAGTTGGTAGGTCAGTGCAAACACAATATTCGAAAGTCAAACGAGATCAAATTATAGTGATGGATGGTGATGATAAAGCCATTGCCAATAGAGATAGTCTACGCCAGCTCTGCGTGCGGTCTCAAAGTGAAAATATTGGGGTAAGGACCTGAGAACTTGTGTATTTCGCGTTCAGTCCTACAAGCCTATGACGAAAGCCGCCCAACGCTACAGCGCGTGCTTGTTTTCATTCACATTAGTGTGCTGTACATTTGTGTGCTGTCCTGAGCTGTACAACTCGCCAGTGAGGCAGATGTTCTGTTACATATACATTTGTAGTCATCTCTGCTCATTCATATGCATTCCGTCTCTTTTTTGCGCTGCTTTCCACGAAGGTCAGTGCAGAACGACATGCATGGTTGATCAATTACTCACGTAGTCACACATACTGAAATGCGTCGTATTGCGCACATTCCAGGATATATGGACTGGGTCGGGGTGACGTTGACGGCGGGCGAAAACTTGGAGCGAAAGGCTCCACTGGATCTGATAGGGCGTTCAGCCCTTCACCAATTGTTGCCGATGTATCTGTGGGAGATGGCTGACACGAAAGCGCGATGGTTCTCCGCGATTCCAAACCGCAATGTAACGGACGAGTATTGATATTTATGAGTGTCCTCACGAGACCTCTTGACACTCCTCCCGTGCGTTGCCCAGCGCCGATGACCTCGTTTCACAGAGTTGGCTGTCTGCAGGTATCACTACGCCTTGAGGATGTGGGACAACGTGCGCAAGAGCTCCTTCTTCCATGAATATTGCCGGCTCGTGTGCTGACCTGACCCGACCTGGGACGCGCGCCTGCAGTTGGACGGACGGTGTGCGACCGTGCAGGTCTTGAGTGACCTGTAGGTATGACTCGGCGTCTGGCCTGATGCCCCTGACCCGGTGTCTGACACGAACTGGCTGTAGACATCTTGCGATGGGCACCGCTCGCGCTGGGCACCCCGTGACCACGTTCTCACATCATCTCACCGTATCGAATGGCCGTCATCCGAAGTTCGAGAACTCTTGTTGCACGGAATGTGCCAGTGGTTCTCAAATAGCGGTGGTGCAGTGACGATCAACTGATGCAGCACGACTGATGACTGACCACACCAGTGCCGAGAGACGCCGCATGTCCGGCGACCGGTGCATGATACCAGAGACGCCGCATGCCCGGCGACCGGGGCATGATACCACACAGTGTGTTATTCGAGGACGCTCCGAACAGTGTGGTTGTTATTTGAAGACGTTGCGGATGTAGTGTTGGAAGCAGCTTCATTATCGCTTGTGTAGACCACCATCGCGGGACGTCGTCGTCAGGAAGCACACCATGCACACTCACATTGCCAGGCGAATCCTGTGTGGTAGCTGTGATCCGGTGCGCTGGAAACATGACATTCAAACTTGTGCATTGTTGTGCTGTGTTGTTCCGATACAATTTTACTCCAAACTGGAATGCGGAGATATGCGCGGGTGTGATGTGATTTGTATATATATATATATATATATATATATATATATATATATATATATATATATATATATATATATATATATATATATATATATATATATATACACGCAGAACGCACAGTTGACAGGTGCGTCGCAGATGTGTGACGCGCGAGCCGGTCGTCCGTCCACTGTCAGAACTGGGGGGGGTGACGTCATACACGGGTTATGACCCGTGGCCTGTGACGCCCGCTGCTACCGCTCGCGGACGTCTCAGTAAATGACAGAGGCGCTCGCAGACAATGTCCCGTAGCTGGGCGGCGGCACGAGTTTGACGTCACCACCGCGGCGGCCGCCCCGCCACACTGCCTGGCCTTCGGACAGTCATTGACGTCACCACCGCGGCGGCGCGCCACCGCCACACTGCCTGGCCTTCGGACGGTCAGACAATGTCCCGTAGCTGGGCGGCGCGCCACCGCCACACTGCCTGGCCTTCGGACGGTCATTGACGTCACCACCGCGGCGGCGCGCCACCGCCACACGCCTGGCCTTCGGACGGTCAGACAATGTCCCGTAGCTGGGCGGCGCGCCACCGCCACACTGCCTGGCCTTCGGACGGTCATTGACGTCACCACCGCGGCGGTACACTGCCTGGCCTTCGGACGGTCAGACAATGTCCCGTAGCTGGGCGGCGCGCCACCGCCACACTGCCTGGCCTTCGGACGGTCATTGACGTCACCACCGCGGCGGTACGTCAGCGCCGTACTGCCTGACCGTAACACCGTAAGACCCTGGCCCATTGACGTCAATAGCGGGGCGATAAGCCACCGCCGCACTGCCGGGCCGCCCACTGACGTCACCAACGAGGCGATGTGCCACCGCCGTACTGCCTGGCCGTTAGACGGCCCATTGACGTCACTAGCGGGGCGGTACGTCAGACGGTACGTGCTCCCTCCCTCCGCCCCTTGAATTTTTCAGCCGAAAGGACCCCAGGAATAGAAAAGGCGACCCATCAGGGACACTCGAGTGCACCCCCTGAAATGTTCTCAATCAATGGCACCCCTCCGAAAAATGGTGACATTTCAGGCGAGTGCTCAAACCACATCAAAATGTCTAGATCCACTCCTCGTCGGAAACGGTATTGTTTTGTTACGCCGTGACTGATACCGTTTGGTTCCGCTTTGGATAATAGCGATTGGAAGACGCTTTTTTACCCAGTATTTTTTGTGCCTTTTACCGATGCTTTTTATGCTTTTTTACCCCGTCCTGAGCGACATTGTTTGGTTTCTCCGTGGACGATGTAAGTTGGTTCAGTCATAAACGATATTGCGTGACTCCGTATTCAGTGGCGTCGCCACGGCATTCTTCCAGGGGCCAAGGTTGAAAGGGGGCCTCCTGCTCACCAAAATTCCCCGAAATCCCATCCCCCGTTCGGGAATGGGAAACATGATTGCATATTGATGTCTTGTTTGTTCTTGGCATGGTGCATCATTTTATGCAAAACGCGATAGCAATAATCATTTTTCGCTGAGAACTGAGCAATACCAGGGTATAAGTAAGTAATATGTGGATAAATATATAAGTGCCAACACAAACCTATGTCTTAATACATTCTCAGCCAGAAAAAAAAAAATTCCCGCTGGCCTCTAGATTGCAGCGAGCTAGCAGGGCTGATGCTAAGCATATCTTAAAGATATCTCCCATTGGTCAACCCACTTTTATGTCCTTCAAGTCTAACTGAACATGGCTAGATTCATCACTACTGTTAGTCATTCCCACCAGCTTGATGACATAAGCAAGCTTAAACGATCATTTCGCAGTCCTAGGACGACAATTTCGCAAAGGTGACAACGATAAGTGGGTTGAATTGATTTTCTGATCGCCATCTTAAGGATTTATTGATTAAAAAACAATAACATTTGGTGCAAACTTTAAGGCACCGGTCACACAAGCTAAAATAATAAATTATCAGCGAATAAATTCACGGCAAAAACGAGCATTGAACAACAATGCATGAATGACAATGCAACAATGGCTGTGCATAGATAATGCAAAACTTCAAATTCCACACCGTCACGCTCATGGTTTTCGCTGTGCTGTACCGTTTTGTAAATGACGATAATTAATTGAAGCTGGGATGCTCTAATCATGCAGGCTGTAATCACGGAAAACTGGTTTGTTGGAAGAAAGTGCATTTAAAAACATAATTCCTCCCATTTTATATGGGGCATAGGTGTTATTTTGTATACTTGTGGGGGGAATTTGCCTCATCAATATTGGCTTTTCTCCATAGGCGCATGTTTCTGAAAATTATTGGGGGATCAGTGACGTACCTATATTTGCGTAAAGGGGCAGGGGGCGAACGGATTTGGAGGGGACCCACCTACCCCCATTAAAGAAGTCCTCGGATTTCGACCACTATTTGGTCGAAAGGGACCTTAAATAAAATAATTAGTGACCAAATGAATTGTCCTGTTGAGGGGCCTAATCTACCACTATATCGTTTCTGATTCTTCGGATTTCAACCCTAACTCCCCCACTATGTTCAAGGTTTTCTTTTGGTATCCCTCCATAAGTCACCTCACACTGCTGAAATTACACCTATACAAATCACTTTAAAATGTCAAATTTCCCATTTTCAGACATTCCAGTTCCTAGCGCCCCGTCGCCACGACGCCAACGTCCGTGCACGTGCACACCCATCTTGTGCATTCGGCGCATTTCCCACACTTCGTGCGATGCTACGGTTTCTGCTAGGCCTACGTTTTGCTAATTGCTGCAACATGATAGACTTGCACCATATTTTACGTGATCGAATGTTTCGTATGGACGTTCGCTGCGAAAATTCGATTACTTAAATTCGATCATTAGTTCCCAACTTTCCATATTTTCTGGTGGTTAAGAAATGCGGATACCCGCTGAGCTTTGATGCATCTCATATCCAGGGGCACATCCTCGAGAAGGTTTCGTAGGTATATTTACTAAGAGGGGAAGTGAGTTTAGTAGGAATATTTACTAAACGTCCGGAAGTTTAGTAGGTATTTTTACTAAGGTTGCCTGTAGAGATTTATACAGTGCGACCGGAAATGAGGACATGAAAGATGTGGATTTTTTAATGTTAGTATTTGATACCCGTGACTTTTCTTGCGTAAGTAACAGTGGCGGGCCGCGGGCACTCGCTGTTCTGTTTTTTTAACACGCAACCTTGTGGTTATGCCAGTCGGGGTCGGGGTGAGGGCAGGTGGGTACGCTGGGGTAGTTGTCGCCGTTGTTCTCAGTTTGCGCTTTAGCTACCTATATAGGTAAGACATGTACCAATGTGAAACCAGATATCAAAGAACGCACCAACATCGTACCTAGGTAGGTAAATAGGTATATGTATATACATATATATGTATATATATGTATATATATATATATATATATATATATATATATATATATATATATATATATATATACACATGTATATATAAATGTATGTGTGTGTGTGTGTGCGCACTTGTACTTCGTGCATACCGAGGCCATTTCCTGTTTGCACACCTGGTAACCGAGGACATGAAGTGAATACCGAGAACATTTTTGACGTCCTCGGTTTTCAAACTCCGTCTGGAGCATTGTCAGATGCTTGCCAGTCCCCTGACGAATTTTCTCGACATCCTCAGTTTTCACCATATATGTGACCGTGTGTGTCCAGCAGGAGTGTATGTGTGTACTATGCAGATAGCAGTGCAGATGTGACGCGCTCATATTTGCAACTTGACACCACTCATGTTTGCAACTTGGTGCAAGGTCGGCAGGGTGCCGGAGTGAGGCGGCCGCGCCACTTGACCCCGGCCGACTCGGCTTGCGGCGGGCGGCCGGCACACGCGTTCGGGAAAATCTGTTCTTGCAAAGGGATTAGCGCTTTGGTTAGTCATATTTCTACCATTCTAATGAGATGGGATAGGACTACGGTTTGGAGGTTAGGAGTTAAGACAGCTAGTATGGGCCACACTTTGTAACTGGCATTAGAGGGTGAGAGAACTAGGCAACCGACGGTGATAACATCTTGTGCCCTACATACATATTTAGGCGAAGTACGTTTTAAAACATCTTTGGGTTTGCATCTTAACCCGCGCAGTATCGTGGGATCTTTTTACCCCTCCCCCCCCCCCATTAGGTTTTCCGCGGATAGTAAAAAAAACGGCGTGAAACAGCGGGCCGAACATTGGCATATCTATTCCTACATTGACATGCTTCGTGAAATGTTAAGGTCAGGTCGTTCACGGTCTCGAGTTAATTAAGGTCAAGTGAGGTCACCTTCAAAAATGTTCAACCAGTCGTCACGCTTTAACGGGTGAAGATGTTTGAATGAAACTTTCAGCGATTGCTTACTCTTAGAAATGCAATCAAGTGCCCCAGAGGTATTTTTGAAATCTTGCTTTTTTGATTACTTACTTGTTTTGCATATTTGCAATTAGGGATAAATATCGAAGATTCTTGCTAGATTAAGCAATTTATATGGGGCTAATCTTACTTAAAACAAAGTTTGTCGGTGTGTTCTATCAATTAGACACAAACAAAGTAAATAAAGTCGAAAACTCAACATTTTGGAAAAAGTTGTATTTTTGAGTGCGCGAACATTTTGGGACCACGGTCCATTTCGTCGTCCTTTTCTGATTTCAAGCAAGTTTTGTTTTTAAAATATACCAAATAAACTCCCCAGAGCATACAACTTGACGTCAATCGTGACCACATATACCCCCTGTTGACGTCACACTTTGAGATGATAAAATTCTGGTTTCTAGTCATATTCGTAGAGCGCTTTCCGATAGCACATCTTCCGGTTTCGTGCGACGCTTAGTTTGGAGATTAGGTGGTAATATAATGAGCCCCACCCCTCCCCCGTGACGGGGTGTGAGGATCTTACCGGAATGACGGGAAGGGTTAATGTATTACCTCTAAGTTAAATGTTCCACCGTTTAATACCCGGGGAATACGTCGCGCTGACAACGAAGGACTTTGTTCAGATTCCTGAACACAAATTATAATCATCATGCAAGGTTGTTGCAGGACACCCACTCCAATTTGAAGAAGATAAAGTTTTGGTCTATTGATGGGATGAGACATCCTTCGTTCATGGTGGAAGCGAACCAGATTCTGGTGTAGTGACAGTACTTCCTCGCTTGCTGAAACTAATCAGCTGAGCTAATGTGCATACATACGTGCAATTGTACATGCATTCTTGCGTTGCCAAAGCTAGTTGAAGTGAAATGCATCCCGAATGATTTGTTTTGCTTGATTGTTAGGGGCACACCCTAGTGCACAAAGGACGGGATCTAAAGTTGTTCATGTTCAATTATTGCTACTGTCGTCAAGTATTCATCATTTTCAATTATTTCTGTAGTTTTTCATGTCTTCCATTTCCAAGTTCAAAGTGCAGTACTATAAATCCGAGGAGAAATGACGCCATATGCATGTGTTGAGTTTCGTACATTTGTGGTGTAGTATCAGTCCGACCACCTTTACCTCCGTCCACCAACACTTTGTTCTCTCAACATGGGACCATGTGAGGAGGGCCCTATCAACTAAATTGGCAGCACACATTGCCTCCATGCATTGGGCCCCACCAATAATTTTTTTCTTCTAACTTCTCCATCCATGATTTTGGGTGTAGGTTGCAGTGAAAATGGGGCGGTTTGGCCCCTGTCAATTGGTTAGCTGTATCCTCCAGTGAACTGGACCCACCCAAGAGTTGTCGAAAGGTTTCCAGCGCTGTTATCAAATACCGCATTTTCCCGAGGTTGATCAGACCACACCAAATAACAGCAGGTGGAGCACCGATCCAAAATACACCAGCGGTGGCGACGTCTATGATAAAAGCTAACAATGGTGATCAATTGCACGACTAAATTATAAAACGGCAAGTTCGTTGCGAATTCAAATCAAATCCTTATCGAGCAAAGTGCATTTTCTATGCTCCTGACCAAAACCACTTCTGTGTTGAGACAGGTGCTTGACATTTAACTTTCACCGGACCCATAGCCCTTGCGACTCGCGGAATTCCCAGAACTGAAACTTGGCTACGCCATTGTGAATGCAGTTCTCTCGGAAAATGACAGAAGCGAGCATGGACTGTGCTGAAAAGAGGGGCATGTAGACTAGTACTTCGATATTTTTTCCGGCTATTTTCAGTTAAAAAGTACCGTTATGGTCGTAGCGATAGTATTCACGGTATTGTAGGCCCTAACTTTTTTTCCTCTTCAGTGGTATAAGTACTACGGCAGCTGCGGGGATATGACCCCCCAAATTCCACAATTGGGGATGTGACCTGGACAATTTTCGCCCAAAAGCGACTTGAATGCAATGACTTTTCAGACAGATACTGTGCCCCGCAATCATTTGTTCCACCACAACGACACCCCTTCCACTCCCCTCACGGCAAGGGGAAACTTCCCCCGCCTCTCCCCCGCGGTGGCTGTCAGGAAGCGCATTGGACTTCCTCCAGATTTTCAGCTTTGGCCTGCAATCAGAAATATGTGAAGACCTTCCACGCCGTGGGCACGTAGCGATGATGGGCCCATATTTCGAAGGCTCATAGGCCACCTCCGCAAAGGTGTGTGGGACGATATAAATTGTGCTTCACTCACTCCGAAAAGTGGGTTGAACCGGTGTCCAACTTCCTCCCCCTCCCCTATGGCAGAACCCTCGACTACAACTAACCTCCTTCGCTGCAAGAGATTCTGTGTTTGTAGCAGATCAAAATAAACGGATAAATGTGAAACATTTGTGAGAAAAGATATCAATCTCTACGCAACATCCGCTTTTATAATTTGCCTTATAAATGCTCGCTAACTATACACAAGTTATGAGCTCAAACAGTGGCATAACCAGGACTTCTCCCTGAAGGAGTGGGACAAATCTGATCAGAAGGCCACCGAACCAATGGAATCCCACATGCTAGGCAAGACTTGAAAATTTGTTGAAGTGCGAATATAGCGAATATGGAGAAAGGCTTACGGCATTAGATATGTACTCATTCAAGTATAGGAGATTTTCAGGTTTTTCAATCAAAGGATGGTTGGTCATTGGAATAGGCTGACTGCTGATGTTGTGGGGAGTCCCTCATTGAATGTACCTAAAAATATGGGGGAGAAATGTATTAGGTTGGAAAATCTTGTTTTTTAATCATAATTAGTGGTGGATGGGATGAGATTTGTGCTATTAGGTGTACATGGTACAGGCAACTCTAAGCAGCCATGGATGGAGCTGAAAACTATTGATGGGGTACTCGATACACGCGTATGTTATGCGGGATTGAGTGAACGGGGCTAGATAAGTATTGGTAGGTGTATGGGATGTTGGTGGATAGTTTCTTTGGAATATAGAATGTGGTATTGGTTGGGGCGCTGATAATCTTTTGTCCACGCTTGTAGTATCTTCCCTTTACGGGCTCAACCCGGTTGGATCCCTGGGGTTCTCATTAAGTCTGTTATTATCTATTAAGTATATTATCTGGGCCACCTAGCCATCAACAGGAGCCCCTGTTGACAATATGTGACCTTCAGTGCTTTTAATGGACCTCCTTTTCGTCTGATGGGGCCTTCTGTAGATCGTATGGTGCAGCATATCGACGAACGGTGCCTGATATATCCCTGATGGGGTTCCTATGTGTCTGGTTGGACCTCCTATCGTTAAGCAGGGTCTTCTATTGACCGTCGGGGATCTACTGTGCTTCTGATGGAGGCTTATTGGACTGGTAGAGCATTCCTTGGCCTTTTTAGTCCTTGTCTTGATCTGGCGGAGCTTTCGTCTTGGTCTCATGGGACCTTTTAGTCTGATAGCGACAGACAGTGCCTACTGTTGGTCATCTGGGGCTTCCTGTAGTTCTGATGCGGCCCCTTCTTGGTCTGGTTGGGCCTCTTCTTGGTATGATGGGGTCTCGTGTCCGTCAACTATGGCCTCCTATGGAAAACGGGCATCCCGTGTCTATTATGGGGCCTCCATTTGGTCTGGTGTGGCCTTCTAGCAACCAAAATGGGCGTCCTATCGACGGCCAAGGGTCTCCAAATGGGTCAGATGGAGTATCTTGCGTGCTTGAGGGGTCCTGTAGTGGAATTGGTGGGATGTTTTAACATGGGTTACTTGGAGCATCCCGTGGCCTTTTTTAATGCCAGAATGTGATTGGAGGAGGATACGTTTGCCCTCCTGGCTAACGCCAGAGGGCGGCTGCAACCGATGACGCCGGTACTGTGCAACAAATCCTGGGGCCTACGCAAGCTCCAGGGGAATGTCCCCATTACTCCTTCCCTTAGCTACGTCACGGGCCTTATTCTTGCTAAAGGTTGCAGCTTGGGCTAATCCCAACGTCACCGGGAGTCCCATGAAGTCCTGAATGACGTCATTTGATGATGAATATTGTGTGCGTCACATATAGGATACCACGCCAATAAGGGAAAGATTTCTTCAAGTAGCTTCCATTTTGTGAAACATTTACAATTCTCCTGTTTCCCTCTATTAGCATATATTAATATTGATCAAGGTCTTTGTTTTCGCTGAGAAAAACTTCTGAAATCTGGACTGATCTATCGTGAAATAATGCAAGGAAGCTTCACATGGATATTTAAAAAAAGCATGCGCTTCCCAGGGACAACTGAGGGTTGGGAAAGGACGAAATGCTGCTTATGGGGGAACGCCGGATAGATTCAGTGCTGGATGGCAGCTGTCCCTCTTGCCCCCACCCCCACCGGTCCTCGGATCTCTGCTCCTTTCATGTCTTT
Source organism: Ashinkailepas kermadecensis (assembly GCA_034440615.1). Classification (NCBI taxonomy): domain Eukaryota; kingdom Metazoa; phylum Arthropoda; class Thecostraca; family Neolepadidae; genus Ashinkailepas; species Ashinkailepas kermadecensis. The sequence goes on from JAOTOM010003817.1 coordinate 175,287, forward strand.
GGGACTCCTTACCAAATTGAGTGTCTCCTCATGCAACCTGGGGGCCAGTTTCATATTCCATGTTTCTCTTCTCCCGTCTTAGGTGTCTTGTCTTCCATGCCGGGAGTCTCCTCTATTGCGTGGTCCTCCCCTTCCAAATTAAGGATCTTCTGTCACGTCGCAGCGCTTCGTCTTCTAACCTAAATGTTTCTTACCCATCTTGGGGGCTTCCCCTTGTGCTTTGGGGGACATCATATCTAATCCTACTGGCTTCCTCTCTCGTCTTAAAAACCTCCTCAGTGCATGGGGCCTCCTTACCCGTCTTGGGGCCTTTTCTATCTTGGGGGCTTGCTTGCCCGTCTTTGAGGCTCCTCCTGGGTCTCATTTCCCATTCGAAAGGCCATTTCCTCTATCCTTGGGGCCCCTTTTCCAATCTTGATGGAGTACTGATGAATTACTCTTCTTTCCTAGAAACGTCAGTTTCTAAATTTGCAGTTTTCCGTCCTGCCTCAGAGGACTTTTTATTTCCTAGGAGGAGCTTTCTGATCAGTTTTGTGGGCTGCTTGTCGCATCCGGCAGCCATCGTTCCTATCTTATTGCCCTCTTATCTCGTCTTTGGGGCATCCTTTCATCCGGGGGCGGCCTCCTTTCTATTCTTCCGCCTCCTCTTCCAAAGTGAAGCTCTACCACGAGCTCCTCTTCTTCCCTTGAGGAATTCTCTCAATTTAAGGGTTTCCTTTCAGTGGTATCTCAGTGGCATTTTCTTAAGTCCTGTGGGGGCTTCCATGCCAGCATTGGGGTCTCCTCTTCAATTGTATGGCCTCCTTTCCTATCTCGTGGCCTCTCCTTCCAAATTAGGGACATCCTGTCACACCTCAGGAGCCTCCTAGTCTAAGCTGGGTGGCTCGTCTCAGTGGCATCCGTTTAATCCGGGGGCCCTACTTCCGTATATCGCGGCCTCTTCCACCATCTCTGTCGTCCGTCTTTTACGAACCTGATCTGATTGTTTTAGGTGGTGGGAGGATCCTTGCCAGTTTTTGGGGACCTGCTCTTCTAAGCTGGCTGTATGACCATTGCAGTCGATGCGCCCTTTAACCCCAAATCACTGACTAACTAACTTTTCTAAGCTGGGTGCCTACTAACCGTCTCAGGGAATCATCTTGCGCAATGCGATCGCGTTTCATCTTCCAGTGGCTTCCTCTTGCAAATTAGGGGCCTCTCTCACGTCTTCGAGGGCCTCGTCTCAATTCCTGGGGATTCATTGCCCGTTTTAGATGTCTCCTTGCGCGTTATGGGGCCGTCCCTCATATTCCATGGTCCTCCCTGCTCTTCTGCCCCCCCCCCCCCTTACGTCCTGGGGGCCAGTTGCACTATTGTGGGCTTCTTCTCATAAACCAGGAGTCTCCTGTAAATTAGTGGCCTCCCGCCACGCCGCGGAGACCGGATTTATTATGGACAAGCTCTACCCGTCAGAGTCGCAACCAAGGGGACGGAGGCTTGGCCCCCTGTCCCTTAGTAAACAAAAATACACTAGATTAAGCAAGACATTTTTAGATTTTCACCACGCAAAATCAAAAATTTTCGGCGCCTTCGCGCGCCCAAATCAGTCTACGTGTCCTGATATTACAATTTTGGTCGGTCCCGTTTAAGAAAATCTTGGCTGTATCGTTGCTACCCGTCTTGGGGGTCTAAGATCTTGGAACTCCATCTCCTATCGCATTGGCTACTTCTCCGTCTCAGGGGCCTTCTCTAATTTATTTGCGGCCTCCTTGCCAGTTTTTGAGGCATTCTCTTCTGTTCAGGAAGCCTCCGAGCCCGTCTTCAGGACCCTCTTTCGTCCGTTGGACTTTTTTTTTATCCTTGGGACCTCCGTTTCCAAATGAAATGCCTCCTCTCTCGTCTTTGGGACCCCTTCGTGTTTCGGACCTCTACCCACCTGAAGGGTCACCTCCTGCGTCCTGGTGGACTCCTGCTCTCTCCCAGGGACACCGTTTCCCATCTCTTCTGTCCTTTCCTGTCCTATCTCTGGAGCTTTGTGGGACTTCCTACAGAAAAGAGCTCCGATTTTTATATAATATTAATTGTCTGGATGGTAGCGATCCTCAGCGTGAAGCTTTTCTTCTAGAGAGCACTTCAACTTTTCCGTGCGCTTCCGGGCCGGTGCCTCCTCAGATGTCAGGGGGAAAACGCCGTCTTCCACAGGGCATGGGGCGACTGTCCTCGCTGCCTCCCCCCGGTGGCGACGCCCCTGGTCCAGTGTGTCTAAATTCGCTCAGCCTAGCCGTCAGGATGTACCGAGAAATTATTTCTAAATAGTTTATTATAGCCAATTCAAATGGAACCGCTAGTAGCTGGTCCCTTCACGATATTTCTGCGTTTGGGAGATATTTTAATTTGAAATGCATTGACATAGTTTCGTCCACACTTAGCTTCGCGAATCTTGAACCGTTACTTCACACAGCACAATCAGCTCAGCCAAGTCTCGTCTATATGTTATTGAAGTGGATATAAAAATAGGGAGGGGTCACTGGACATAGCTTACAACAGACGACTGACCGGCAACAGTAGCGTCGACAGAGCTGACATAGCAATGGCCGCTGGGCGAGGACCAGCACATCCCACGCCAGGCGTAATCACACGCCTGCATATCCTACTAATAATGCCCAAGCAACTGTACGACTATCCACTAAAATAGGGCGTGTGCTACAAATTGAAGTCAGGTCCTTATCGAGCAAAGCACACATTCTACGCATGTGAAAAAAAAATAATTTGGAACATGCTTTTCACGTTTCATATTCCACGGACAGATGGCTGTTTTGGCTGGTGGCATACCCTGGATGGTATCCTGACCACGCCTTAGTTAATGAACACCTCTCTGAAAGTCATATGTGGGAGCGTGGACATTGAGACTGAGAAGAGTGCAACTTGCGTACATGGGAATTAGTCCTCCGATGTTTTTTTTCGGGCGCTTTTCGGTTAAAAAGTACAGTTGTGACCTAAACGATAGATAGATCTAAACGAGCGATATATATAAGTCTTCTCCAGTGGTGTAAGTACCCCATAATTTTCACTCAACTGTGACAAGAATCCAACAGCTTTTCAATTGGGTAAATTTCCTCGCTTTCCCCTCTCCCTCCCCCTCTCGATTTTGAACATTAGGCTACGAACCCATGATGGACTCGAAATAGGAATTATCACAGACACATAAGACCGCACAGATACACTTATTAGGATAAACAGCACACACACTGTTTTCACATTTCAAGGGATCTTGCCGTTGGTGACCATCAGGCCACGGTCCTCGGTGTACACGATGAACATGTATGGAAACACATTGTCCTCGGTATTCACGATAAGCATGTATGTGGACACACATTGTCCTCGGAAATCACGATGAACATGCATGGACACACTGTTCTCGGTTGGCGATGTCCTCGGTAATTCAATCCTCACTGGGAGCTAACAATTGGATGTTTCCTCCCAAATTGACCCTCCATCTTACTCAGCAGATCTTGCTCTATCACCCAGAAAAAATCGATGCTTCTCCTGTGTGCATGTGTGTGTGTGTGTGTATGTGTGTGTGTGTGTGTGTGTGTGTGTGTGTGCACGTCCCACGTGGCTGAAAGTACGCGTGAACTACTAAGGTAAAGCTCACACGCCCGAATCCCCAGCCGTAATTGCATTGACGCCAGTCACATAACCATAAATGACCTGAGGCTAATTTTCTGCTCATGTATCTTCCATATTCATGTAGGGTTCTTGGATGTTCCAGTCTCCCTTCGGTATTAATTCCGGAGTTATTCAGGAAAACCATGGGATCACAAATGTCTCCTCCCCCGCCTGGGATTCCAATGTCCGTACCAACGATTGTCTTTTGTCTATACGAGCTAGGCTTCTCAGAGTCCCTCAGTCACGTGCTGATTAGTGGGATGCTTTTGGTTACTTCCAAAAAGACGTGGAGGGTAATGTGCTCGACAGCGAAAACGGACGGCTGTATATGTGTGTATGTATATACGAGTATATATATATATATATATATATATATATATACATACCCCGCGTATATGGGCAAGTATCATATGGCTGCCGAAGCCGGCGAGGAGCTTAATATGCGCGCGAAGATGCTAGATTACCGTCGGTAAATCCTGCGTTGGGATGGCTTCTCGGACCATCGTGTTGCATTTACCTTTGTCAGCAGCATGTAATCTCCGTACCCGTTCTTAACAGGCTGTACGCTGCCGCTGCTGGTGAACGTCTCCATTACATCACCGGATGTTGGTGATCGGGCTGCCATACCGAGAATGGACGACTGCCGCATGATGACGTCGGCGCTGACGGGCTGTGCTGTGCGTCAGACGCTAATCAGGAAGACCCGTCCGTCATATACTGCTTATGTATTGCGATTTAAGACAATATATAACTGGTATTTTGTGCTATGCATCTGTGCATGTTTTTACGGGTCTGAACAGTCTGAACGCTCTAAATGGTCTGAATGCTGTGGGGGATAGGTATTCACTACTTTATTTAATACAACGAAGAATGGTTCTTAGATGCTCCTGGGTTTTAGACATTGCGTGTAAAGAAAATATACGACCTTCAATATACCAGGAGGTGCTGAGTTGACATCAAAAGTAACGATAAAGATTATACTTTATTACTCATCGTTTCGGCCAGGGGGCATCGTCAGGAGTGATGAAAAAAGCTCAAGCTTAAAAATTGAAAAAAGCACGCGGGA
>JAOTOM010003817.1:182500-189223 GCA_034440615.1 Ashinkailepas kermadecensis
TCCATGCATTCACTAGTGTTTCCAAGACGGACATATCAGTCCAGCCAACAACAAAAAACAGCCTGATTTGGAGCAAACTTGTTCTTCAATCTCAAATTATGCAAAACCTAGCTGCATTTCATGAAACGGTGTTGCTCTAAGCTCATGCTTAGGTACCTAGTTAGGCACCTGCTAAGCGTTCCAAATCCAAGGAATTTGAAAACGTGAGAATTATGCTTTACTTGGCCGTACCAAATGATCAAACGATATTCAGTTGTATAATTATATTAAGCACACAAACTGAATTCTCCTGGATTTAACCTGGAATCACACCGAAAGAATACAGTCAGCATAACGCAGAACTAGGTTAACGCACGTGTAGATCAGGTCGGTCCCGACATCCTCCCCAGTTTTCTACTTGAAAACTCTAATACGAACTGGGCACGTCTGCGCCTGACGCATGGGCCACCAGTGACCATGTCACGTCACTCAACGCCGATCGCGCCGCTTATGATTGATCAAACAGGTCGCCACCGCGGACCATCCCCATACGTCGATCGGACGTCGATCGGTAGATTACTCCGTCACATAGTCCTTCAAGTAAGCCGGTGGTCTCCGTTGTCGCCGAGGCCTCGTGGGCGTGGACACGGGCGGAGGCTCCCGGTGCGGACGCAGTCGAGGTGACGGAACGTTGGCGGCTGTGGGCGGCGTGGCGGGCGCATCTCGGTGTGTCAGTGCCGTCCTAGGCGTCACGTCTGCGGGTGACGCGCACCGTCGCGCGGCAACAGGCGTCGCGGGTGTAACGGTCTGCTCGTGGTCGGGCGCGGGCGGACCGTCGGCACCGGGGTTGGGGCCCGTCCACTGGGCAGCCTGCGGCAGCTGTGAGAGAGGCTGATAGCGGTCGGCGCGGGCCAGACTTTGTATGGGTCTTAGGAACCGCCTGCTACGTAGAGTCACTCGCCCCGAACCGTGTACCTTGATGAGATACTGGTCGTGGGGTTTGGCCTCCACCACTACGCCGGTTCTATCCCAGCGCTTGGAGTAAGCCCCCTCTGGTTTTGCAGCAGCACTGTGGCGCCTGGCATCAGCGGTGCTAGCAGATGCGCGTGGTGTCCGAGGTCGTCCGCCTGCTTGGCGAACCTCAGCCTGAGCGCCTCTTCTTGGCGCACCCACGTCTCGCGCCAGACGGGATGGACCGCAGTGCTGGTGAACACCTGCGTCTTCGGTTCGATGGCAGGTCACGCAGATTCCTGCCGAAGATGATTTGCGCTGGTGACATGTCGGTCTCGAGATATGGAGTGTTGCGAAACTGCAACAAGCCGGCCGCCACAGCCTCCGTGTCGATTCCTCCATGTGCGTCTGTCTGCGACGTCAGGAGGCGTTTCATAGACTTGACGGCAACCTCCGCTCTCCCGTTTGATTGCGGGTGGTAAGCGGATGACAAGCGATGTCTCACGTCCCAGCGCTGCAGAAGGGCGACCGTCTCCTTCGCGGTGACCTCGGGCCCACCGGCCGTGCTCAGCTCCTCAGGCACGCCGAAGGTCGCGAAGTAGTTTATTAGGGCCCTGCCGAACCCCTGTGCGCCGGACAGAGAGGCGACGATGTGTTACCAGCCGCTGAAGCGGTCCACCACGACCAAGTATCCGATGCCGCGCAACACACAGAAGTCAGCGGCTATGGCCTGGAATGGTCTCGTAGGTACAGGTGGCTGAACCGGCGGCATGTGCGGCTGGGAGGGCGACATTCTCCAGCAGTCATGGCATGTGGAGCGCGCGCTCTCTATGTCCTTGGAGATGCCCGGCCAGAAGACTACTCCCTGCGCCCTACGCACCATCTTGCTCACGCCCTGGTGTGCCGCGTGGAGCGTGCGCAGCACCTCGTTGCGTAGAGTTTGTGGCACCAGGACTCTGTCGTCCATCATGATGACCTCATCTACTGTCGACAGCCTGTCTCGGTACTGCCAGTACGGTTGAAGAGCTTCGGGTACGTTGTCGCGAGATGGTGGAAACCCGGATTGGATAAGCGGGGTGAGCTGCTGGAGCACACCATCCCTGTGTGTGCTCTCTTTAACACGCTCCCATGTTACCGCCCCGAGCGCGCCCGTGGAGGATTTCGCCGCGGCGACGACGGTAATCTCCAGGTCGTCGTCGGCGTCCGCCCAGACGCGGAAGGCGGCCAGGGCGTCCCGGCTGGTCCTGCTGTCGAACAGGGTCGTGGCTGATGGGTATCTTGATGCCGCGTCCGCCACCGGAATATCCTTGCCGGGCACGTGTACCATCTGGTACCTCCACATCAGCGTCCGTTGTTTCAATCGGAAAAGCCTTGGGTTTTGGATGTCGTCAAGTGCCCGGTCTCCGAGAATCTTCATTAGCGGCTTGTGGTCGCTCGCGATGATCAAGTCACGGCAGCCCATCGTGAAGAAGCGACTGTCTTCCAGGGCCCAAGCCACCGCGAGGGCCTCTCCTTCGACTGGAGCGTAGCGCTTTCCGCGTCTCTCAGGAAGCGTGAGCCGGGCAGCGTCGCTCGCCATCCATTGCGACAGCAACCGGGGGTCAACGAGAGACAATCGCAATGCTTCTGGTAGAGCCAGTACCCCACGCCAGTGGTGGACCAGTCAGGGCTGATGCAAGTCCGGCGGCTAGGGTCGAATATCTCGACTCCCTCTTCGATCTCCCTGATGATAGCCGCCTTGGATTTCCGGAAGGCCTCGTCCAGGTCTGGGCCCCACCGAAATCCGACCTTCGGACTCAGCGGGGGCCTGAATGGTGTCATCAGTTCGGTGGTTCTGCCGTAGCGCGACACCTGGTTCACGAGGCCGAACCATGCCCGTATGTCGGTGACGTTGGTGGGTGTCGGGAATGTGGCGATGGCGTCCAAATATTTGGGCAGGGGCTTTACTTCTGTTGCCGTGACCCGGAACCCCGCGAAGTCAGCCTCGAGCGACGAGAATTGGAACTTGACAGGGTTCAGTACCACACCGTTCTTTCCCACCAGCTCGAGGTAGTCGATGACGCGCCACCGACATCCGCCATCGACAGGTCCTTATCCCACATGATGGTGTCGTCGACGCACTTCGAATTCCTGGGCACGTCCGCGATGATCGCGTCGTATCGCTCCGTGTAGGCGTTCTGGGATGCGAGGAATCCCATGGGGGCACGCCGGTAACGGAACCTGCCCTGCTCCGTCAGGAATGTGATCTTATGCCGGTCTTCAGGCCTGATCTCGATGGAGTGGAACCCGTTCCAGGAATCCGTGACAATATTAATGAAATCGATGTTAAATATGTTAGTAGTGAACGAACCACAGTGAAACTCTAGTATGAAAGCATTTTGGTAATGGCTGGCACATTATCTGCTTTATAGTATTTTTATAGCATATTATAAGGTGTAAATATTCATACATCTGTTGCAATACATCAATTCCTGAATTAGTTGCATTGTCGTAAGGTCATGTCCAAGTGTGCATGACTTTAAAAAAATGAAGTGCTACGATGAGATATCTGCAGATTTTTACTTAGTTATAGATTGCAGGGAGTTGTTCACATATTCAAATGTGCGCATGCTGCTTTTTTAAGTTTAAATGTCTGAAAAGTGGGTGGGTCAGCTACTATTGTTGGCCCCCTCACTTTGAAAAGTGGGTGGGCCATTGCCCCCCTGACCCCACTGTTCCTACGCCTATGCCCCTACACCCGACACCACCCTCTTCCCACCCACCAAAAAGACCAGTCAAAAGCACCACCAAAAACAACACCCACCTAAGAGACCACACACGCGCGCCAACACACACAAACAATGAACACAATACTTCAATGGAACACACACGGACTTATTAGACACTGGACAGAATTCAAACACTACGCACTACAAACAAATCACACAGCACTATGCCTTCAAGAAACCCACTTGAAACCCAAACGACCCCTATCAATTTAACATTTCTCACTACACACTACACAGACAAGACACACACAACACACACACACAGATCAGGCGGTGTCTGCACATACATTAAGAACACAAATCTCACCGCCTGATACACTTCAACACCACAGCAGATATACTACTCACTGAAATACATATACACAACACAGCCTACACACTCATCAACGTATACGATCCCCCCTCGCGAAACACTCGCACCCACTATGGGACACTCGCACAACACAACCTGACCACAGACACTCACACTCATCACACTAGCTCCCCCAACACAACCTCACAATACTCAACACCGTATCACCAACCTACCTCGTCACAATTAGTTCCCACCTCCCTACGAACCCAGACATAACCCTTGCATCCTCGCGCATAGCTCTCATCCTATCCTGGACATCCACAACCCACACATCTCACCAGAACAATTCGCAGACATTCTTCTCACTACAGCACATCAACACATATCACAAACAAAACCACGTCACCAACATAAACCTCGCGCGGCTCCCTGGTGGAACGACGAGTGCCACCGGGCGATCCGCGCGAGGAACCACGCACGACACAGATATGAAAGACACCGCACACCAGAAGCACTCACAGCATACAAACAACACAGAGCACTCTGCAAACGAACCATCAATCACGCCAAAAAGAATAACTGGAATAAGTTTTTGCAATCAATTTAATAGATTCACCCCTCTCGGCGAAATTTGGACACTGCTGAAAACATTCCAACACCGACAAAGACCTCCACTCAAAGCCATCATACTCGGACACAACAACACCATCACAGACCCACAAATAATAGCAAACATTTTCGCACACAACTACCACCTTATGTCATCCGCACTTCCGCGTAACACCCCACCTCCAATCAGACACACACGCCCACATCTTTACAACACTGGGTTTACATTCACAGAATTACAACTTACAAAATAGATTTGTGTACACCATGCACTCACATTTAGGCCATCGCTTTCATATCACTTCCATAAACTACTCGTTTACAGCTCGTGTTGCAAGCACGGTGTGTGTAGTGCAGTGATATGGGTATTGTATTATGTTGGTGTATGAATGTTTGTTGCGCATGTGTTCCCACTATTGACCACAAATCTATCCTTTCTTTGTAAATATCTGAGTTATACCCAGACTGTCCATAATAGCCACTATACCTGGAGGGCATGTATTGTGAAATAAATAAATAAATAAACTAGCAATTGCACAGACAGGAAGCACAAGCGTAGGCTCAGACAATATACACTACAGAGTATATTAAAGAACGGGTACACCCAAGTTTAGTATATTCTCAGATCTAGTATATAGCGCGCCTTGGTGACGTCACAGCTAGAATATGCAATATTATACTGGAATGTGGTGGACATCTGGCAGATTATAGAATCCCATAGTAGAATATTCCAAATCTAGCAGATTCCTGGCAATTGGTGATAAAGTGCTGCAACCGCGGCAAAAACTTCACGTCCTTCATCTTTCTTACTTTTCCATAAATTTTCATTAGAAAAGAGCATATGGTACTATGACATGCTTTACTTTCTCCTGTATTCAGCTGACACGAGAAAGCAAAGGATGACATGAAAAAGAGTACAAAGAATGAGAAAGAACGTTCAATTTCATTTAACAGCAGCTTCCTTTTCTGCCGAAGCTCGACGTACGACTGGCCTTGAGGGCCAGCCGGTCGTCATGGCAACGACTTAGGCCCCGCCTTCCGGGAGTCGGCGGCCGGTTTTGTGTAGTGTCCTCGTTTACCGGCAAGGAAACATACGTTTTCGGTGTGATACAAGTAAAAACGATCCGGATTCGTGTGTAGAATTCTTCAGGCATTCGCATGGCATCAAATTTTGTCATGTACAATTAAAATTTCCTGCGTAAAGCCGTGGCAAATATTGGCCATTTTGGCTTCAGATGCACGCAAAGTGCTCCCGAGTATCGCCTTGGTTACGTCACAGGCCCGGAACAACTTGCCCCCCCCCGATACACTACTCATTTTTCAAACACCTCCCAACACAAGCACTACACGCACTACTCGACACCTACAACACCGCCTTGACAACACATACATACCCACAATCTTCGCTACACGCTCTTCTTATACCTATCCCTGAACCAAACACGGACTCAACTCTATGCGACTCCTACCGCCCTACCGCGCTAACCAGCTGTTTTCATAAACTCTTCGAACGTCTTATCAAAAAACGCCTTCTCTACATCATTCAAACACAAAAACTAATCTCTCCTATACAATCAGGCTTTCTTCCTAACAGATTATGTCTAGACAACCTCACCTACCTCATCACACACATCCAGGAAGCGGCGGCAAGGAAGCACTCCACTGCTGCACTTATACAACACAGACATACAGGGCAGACTATTACATTACCTCCATTTCTACCTTTTAAAACGATCATTTCAAGTCAAAATTGGGCCCCACACTTCAGACACTAAATTTCCCACAACCGGCTTGATGCAAGGTTCAGTTCTAAATCCTCTTCTCTTTATTATAGGTATAAATTCAGTCATCACCGACAACTTTTCGGCCAAAATTGCACCCTATGCAGGCGACATCGTACTATGGACATCACACGAAACACCAACTCAAGCAGTAGCAATACTACAAAACGCACTAACAGAACTACACAACAAACTCGCCTTACTAAATCTACACATTGCACCACACAAATCCAAATGCATATTTTTCGGCTACAAACGACACACAGCCTTACCACCACTTAACATAGACCATACGCCCATACTATTTGTTACCCCAGCAAAATTATTAGGCATCACATCA
>JAOTOM010003818.1:0-189223 GCA_034440615.1 Ashinkailepas kermadecensis
CGCCTTCACTCTCTTCTCCTGATTTGTCCGCGAGGATAATCCTCAGAAAGTTCATCACCCCGTCTTCACCAGAGCAGTCCTCACAGTTGTGCATCACACAATCATGGTTTTCCGTGCCATATACAGCATGATCGAGGAGGTTACGGTATTTGAGACCGGGAAGGCCGAGAGCGGTTTTGAGCAGTTTTGGGTTTTGATGATAAGTGCACATGCACACCGAGTGCGTCCCACTGCGTCAAGACGCAATGTTTCGGACGAAGGGCAGCAAAGGTTAAGAAGCCGGTGCGAGGGTTTTCAGAGTTCTGTTTGCATAGATCATATATCTCACACAAATTTTCAAAGCAAGCCTTTTCTGAACTCTACTTTTTGTTCCATCAACATGTCATACCGTGACACGGTCGGTCTTGCCGATACACATCCGGCTTATGTGGTCCGACTCATAAAATAGCTTTACTTTCACCTTGACTGTGTCCAACACCCTCCTAAATTTCCTCGCTTCACAGGCAGCACGTTCAGCGAAAGTGAGCAGTGGGCACTGGGCACCCAAACACGGTAAGGTATAACTCATAAATCATCTACCACCACGATTTGGAGACATTTCTGTCATTTTGTTCAACGCTTGACCTCACGAGTCAGAACACTTGTGCAACACAACATTCAAGATCAGATGACTAACACTATCATCCCATCACGTGCCTCGAACGTCAAAAGCGTTGTATTTCAGTAATGTACCGTTCTAAATACATATTCAAAAGACGAAGAAGAACCTTGGGTTCTTTTACGATGCATTCAACCGCTAGGCCATATAGGGTCGCGAACCTCTCACACCGATTGGTTGCGGGTGGACTCGGTAATGCCGCCGGTTGTGATATTCGAACCCACAATCTTGCGATCAAGAGTCCGACGCTGTACCAACTGAGCTACCGCCCCCCCTAAATACATATTCATACAGGCCGCGATAAACTAGCGCAAAAACAACCATGCATGCGTAATTTTGAACGGATATGTAGAATTTAGGGAGCGAAACCTTTTTATATATTTTGCTTCGAAATACAAGATGTCGAACTTCATTTCTGCACTTTTTCAAATCGCATTGTGTCTGTCCCGAAAGGTAAAAATAGGTCACGTAACCTTAGGTCACAATGTCACGATTTCAATTATCCTGTAAACGAAAATTTCTAAATAGCCAAAAGATGCAGTTGGCGATTGTGAGTTCACCGATATATACTTTTCCACAATTCAGATTGTTTTTCATTGAGTTAAAGACCTCAATAGACATCCTTGTTAGGTGACATCTAAAAAATTCCAGAGGCTATAACTCCTTGACCGTTAACTTGATCTTTCTTTAAAAAATGGCACATCTGGATTCGGCGCATCAGATAACCCCACACAAATATTTTCATCGAAATATAAAATATTGGGTGTTATTTTGGCCCTTTCACGTGTCGATTTGTCGTGGAATGGGCCAGCTTTGAGTCAATGGGCCTTGTTGAGCGGAAAATTAGTGGCCAATGGCCCCCTTTTCAACCAGACTTCCTGACGCGACACACGCTCAGGAAGGCCCGTGAGAGGTCATTTATTTTCAGAACAGCCAAAGAGGCTCCAAAACAGCCGGAAGGACTCCTGAGTGGTGAGTGATCAAAGAATGTCAGCATCAACCAAAAGGACCCCGACCATCAAGGGAGCACCGGGCGGCCAGATGTGCCAAACGACCACCACAGAGGACAAATGCCCGTAGGGGTCACTGAGGGGTTGGACGGGCAATTGAGCGGCCCAGAGCAGACAGAACCAACAAGACAACAGCCGATGGCAGTCTCAAAGCACTGTTCCAAAGCCAGGACTAGCGTCCGGCTTAAGGGCCCCTCACGTCGGCCCAGGGGAACCCTCACGTTCACCCTCACGTTTACGGGCCTGAGGCCATTCACGTCGGCCCAGGGGCCTCTGACGTCGGCTAAGAGGCCATCACGTCGCCCCAGGGACTCCTCTCGTCGGCCCAGGGGACCCTCACGTCAGCCCAGGTCCCGTGACATAGGCCCAGGGGCCCCTGACATCGGCTCAGCAGCTCCTGACATCGGCCCAGAGGCCCATAACGTCAACCCAGGGCCTCTAACGTTGATCCAGTGGTCCTTCATTTCGGCCTAGGGGCCATTCACGTCGACTCTGGGTCCTCACCGGCCGCCCGGAGGTCCAGTAGATCGGCCAATTTCTTGTGTGTTGCGTCACGGCCTATGTCGAAACACAATGTGTCCAACGGCCCGCTTGGGTCCCTACGGGATCCGAGGGGCATAGCCTAATGCCCCCCCACTCTGGCTCGCCACTGCTTCAGGGGGCCCTCTGGCTGCTCAGGGCCCTCTTTTTCCACTGAGGAAGGCCCTCAGGGGGTCACTCCGACCAGTCAGAGGCAATCGTGTGGTCCCTCTGTCTGATCAGGGGCCTCTCTTTTGTCACTAAAGGGCCAGGGGCCTTTGTAGCTCCTCAGATACTCCTCTTGTGAATCAAGGACCCTCGTGTGATCGCTCTGCCTGTCAGGCCCCTCCTTTGTTACTGACGCGCCCCGGTGGCTGCTCAGGGGGACTCTGGCCAACGAGAGGGGTCCAGTTTTCACTGAGGGGCCCTGTAGCAACTCGAGAGCCTTGAAGAGGCAATAGTGATCTAGGTATGTACCTCTGGTCCCCCAGCAGGATCCCCTGAATAAACCAGAAACAGGCTTGTGTTGCGGTGGGAAGTCGAAGACCCTTTTCACCCGGCCAAAAGTTGTGGGGTGGGGGTGGGGATGGGCGGTTTATGCATGATTTTAAGTTGGGGCGGACGCCTCCTCCCATCCTTCGGTGACGGACCTGCTGGGTTGGCGTATGTTTGTTTATCATTCGGATGTTTGGAATCGCACGCTTTCTGACTGTGGCGTCGCAGTAAACCGCAGCTTTCTTCCTGCGGTCAGTACGTCCAATTTCCAAATGTGCCACGGCAATCTGACTTCACAGACAATCACTGACGGTATTAGGCAATTTGTTACTCCGATAAAACGCAGCAATGTGCCGCTGACGCCAAAGACGTATTATATCTTCTACAAACCGTTATATCTGTAGCAAGTGTATCGATTTTCGAGTGGCTTATAATTCGCTGGACAATCAGAGCGACAAAATCGCGAAGTTATCTCTGGCTTCGATTGGATAAAAAATCCATTTATTTGGAAAATCCGTACTCTGAACAATATGTATTTAATTATTTTGCATGCAACGTAACAGTGTCTGCCTGCATTTGACCGTTTGGACCCGTTGGCAGATGGCTCTGCAGGACCTTGGGCACGCGAAGCCGACAACTCGGGGCTACAGTTCGTTGGAAGGGCCCGGAGTGCTCATGATACGAGTCGTATGCCATTCGAATGTCGATCATGTGCTGATTACGATTATGTAATTTGTATCAATATCTATCGATCGTTTTTTGCGTACCTTTGCTGGATTTTTTAAATTTTATTTTACTGAACCGGCTACTTGAGTTATAGTTATGCAGTTGTCTTATTTGGAACCTGTCAGTTCCTCAAACTGTAGGGAACAATGCCAGAGGGTTGCACGGCTTGGACCTTAAACAGTGGGTACAATCAGTAATAATACAGCCCTTCCATCTAATAGCATACGTCTCGTATTTTATGTGCTTCAAGAGACAAGGATTACAGGGCACATGTTCGCACGCGAATGCTCATATCGTAAATGTTCGTATGTACTAATGCTCGTGTACGCAAAAATTAGTATGTGCAAATGTTTCTGTGCGCAAATGTTCATGTGTTCAGAAGTCTAACCTGACCAACGTATTCAACCGAACTTAATTCAATCAACTGACAAACACCGGCGTATACAAGCATGCTCCTGCATGGATTTTTGCGCTTGCAAGCATACACATTTCCAAACATTTGCTTTTAAACGTCAACATATGGAAAACGTATCATTCGGACATGGCGATGCGGACATCTGTCCCGCCGCCGAGACGAGTGGCACGCCGTCGGTGCCGCCTCGGCCGTGCCAAGTGCCCGGCGTGGTGCCAACTGCCAACACGACGGCAGCTCAGCGGCACCTCCGCACCGCCTCGGCGACCGCTCTCGAAACTGCGAGCCGCGCCGCTGCGAGCCGCGCGGGGCGTCACCCCGCGGCACTCGGGTGGCGGGGGGGGGGACGCGAGTCGCGAGAGCTCGCAACCGACGCGTGCCGCGCGGCCGACGCGGCTCCGATGCGAAGAGATGTCGAGGCGACGAAGCTGACAGCAAAATCAGACCGGTGATTGGGTGCTGGAGCCCTGCGCCAATGCCGTCCACTGCGGTACGTGGCGCATTGAGCTGCGTGTCGAAGCCGGGCGGAGGGTGCAGGTGGTAGGTAGTGTCGTAACATTTTGACATTTAAGTGGCGACCCACACAGCACACTTAATACCAATTGTCTGGATATCACACCTTCTTTTTGACGCCATTATGTATCACTTGCTTTTTATTCCGCGTTATGAGTGTGATTTGGGTATTCAAAAGCGCTTATAGTTTCTGGCAGCAGCACTTCCGTGACTGGTAATGGCAGCAGAGACATCGTCATCATCATCACCATCGTCATCATCATCGCACGAAGCAATCAACACAGATCATTGGCTACCACTGATCAAAAGGCATAATCTAGCTACGTCCTCACATCTTATTTTTACATGAGGTGTTTTTGTTTACATCGCCCTTCTCTCCCCCGTCACCCTACAAAATAAAATATATTGCAGGACACTGGTGATGGGTGTATGGCAGAGAGGGCACACGACACAGTCTGCACAGCGGTGGAGAGATGCTGCATGGACGTTCGGACCAATGGATTTATCTTTGAAGTGATTTATTGGACAACAAACAACGCTGGGGGCACTTTGGTGGGAATTACAGCTTCACCAAACTTTTACCAGATAAGCGCAATCCTTTAGAAAAGTCGCCGGATGACTTCTATACAAACCCAAACTCTTGAGTACAAGTAGATGGGATGGTCCAGGCTTTGGGTACACCTAGATGGTATGATATAGCGTAAATTCGACTGTACTGAGCTTCTAGCATTTGCCTTCGCTCGTCCTGCAGCCCCACATGCGGTGAGGACTGCTCCTGGGTCTCAGGAGTTATTCGTAATTACGTCAGATAATACCGATTAGATATTCTTAAGGGATGCAAGGGAAACATCCAAACGCAAATGCTTTTGAATGGATGCGTGGGCGATGCCTCCCACACTAGAATAGAGGATACGGTTCCGACAGGCGCGCACACGAAGATCCCGGCGGGGCTTCGTGTCCACGAACTTGCTCCCGTGGGGAGTCATTTTCACATTTTCACCTGGAACGACGCTCTTCCGGCGTGCGTAGGGGAATGCTATCAGAATGGAGCGAGTCGACTGCGGAGTCATAATTCTGAGCACGGCACCGCTCAGTTCACCGCCCCGATGCCGCGCAACACACGCTCCGCTTCCGGCCCAGCCAGCGCAGGTCGAAAGCCAGAGCTCTGCTTTCACCGCACGGAACTCGCCCGACTGTAGCGCCGCGCGCGGCCGCTGGCGGAACTGGACCGCCCCAGTTGACGCGAGCGGCCCTCTTGTGGCCGGGACGAAAGCAGTCGATGCTCGCCGCAAGGTGTCTCTGCTGCGGCCGCAGCTGCCGGCTCGTGCCAGTCAGCTGACTGCAGTGGCGTAGCCAGGTTCACAGTGAGGGATGCATTATGGAAAGTTCCCCCGATTTTGGCGCACTTCTTCAGGAAAGGAGAGGTGACAGGATAATTGTCTCGAATATAGCGTTAGCTGCCTTAGTGAGCGTTGCCATGCACCCAATCACTAATATAAGACAAAAACGCTACCTATCAGTGGCGCACACCGAGAAACCTCGAAGGGGGCCAAGCGAGACAATCAAAAGCGAAGCGTTGCAAGACGCTCTGAACATAGCATGCATGGGTGGGTAGTTGGTACAAAACTCTCACCTATTGGGTGCGCGACATTTTTGGGTCAAATGCATACTTTCATCCCAAATCCCAAATACAGTGTTGTGCTTAAAATAAAACATCTGGAGACAAAATGGTCCCCATAGCCGCCCCTGCGTGCACCAGTGCTATTCATAGGGGTATGAGCAGGGGGTGGGGGCAGGGGCGCCATGGCCCACCCACTTTTCAAACGGGGGGAGGGGCAACAATGGTAACCGGCCCACCCACTTTTGATACATTTAAACTTCCTAAAATGCAGCACGCACACATTTGAATATGGGAAAAGCTCCCTGAAATATACAACTAAATAAACACTGCACAAATCACATCGCAGCATTTCATTTTTATAGTCATGCACACTTGGACATGACCTTACAACAATGCAACTAGGTAATGAATTGATGTAATGCAACAGATGTATGGACACCTTATATTATGTTATGAAAAGGCTATAAAGCAGATAATGTGCCAGCCAATACCAAAATACTTTCATACTAGAGTTTCACTGTGGTTCTTTGACTGCTAAAATATTTTACATCGATTTCACTAATATTGCCTACAGCATACAAATATAAAGAATGAAGGCAGTAACGTAACAGAATCAATGTAAGGCATACAATTTGCAAGTGCAGGTTCCTTGCATTGATATTACATAGCGATGTATTATACATGGCCTTGGTATTATACATGGCTGCCATACACTTCAACATTTCTATTTATTTTGATCATTGAAGCGTACAAATTACTGCCAGATACAGTGGCGTCGCCACGAAATTATTCCAGGGGGGGCAAGGTCGAAAGGGGGCCTCCTGTTCCCCGAAAGGGGGCCTCCATTGTTCTTGGCATGGTGCATCATTTACTCAAAACGCAATAGCACTAATAATTTTCGCTGAAAACTGGGCCATAACAGGGTATAAATAAGTAATATTTGGATAAATACACAAGTGCCAAAACAAACCATCGTCTCAATGCTTTCTCGAATCTTCCCGCTGGCCTCTAGATTGCAACGAGCTGGCGGGGCTGGTGCTAAGCATATCTTACAGATATCTGCCATTGATCAACCCACTTTTAAGTCCTCCAAGTCTAACTGAATATAGCTAGATTCATTACTACTGTTATTTATTCCCACCAGCTTGATGTCATAAGCAAAGCTTGAACGACCATTTCTCAGTCCAAGGACGACAATTTCGCAAAGGTGACAACGAGAAGTGGATTGCATTGGTTTTCTGAGCGCCATCTTAGGAATTTGTTTCTTTTCATAACATTTGGTGCTGGCTGCAAGGCAACTGTCGCACGAGCTAACATATATCCTCAGCGAATAAATTCACGACAAGATCAAGCATTGAACAGCAATGCATAAATGACAATGCAACAATGCAACAATGTCAGTACATACATAATCCAAGCCTTCAAATTCCACGCCGTCACGCCCATCGTTTTCGCTGTGCTGTACCGTTTTGTAAATGACGTTGAGAAGGTAGCAAGCTGGGAAGCTCTAATCATGCAGGCTGTAATAACAGAAAAGAAGTTTGTTGGAAGAAAATGCATTTAAAAACATCATTCATCCCATGTTATATGGGGCATGGATGTTGTATTGTATGCCTATGAGGGGTAATTTGTCCACTCAATGTTGGCTTTTCCCCATGAGCGTATGTTTCGGAAAATTATTGAGGGACCAGAGGAGTACCTATATTTGCGGCAAGCAGGAGGGGCAAACGGATTTGCAGGGGGGGGGGCACCTACGCCCATTAAAAAGTCCTTGGATTTCGACCGCTATTTTGTCAAAGGGTACATTTCGAAATAATATAATTAGTTATCAACTAAATTGTCCTGTGGAGGGGCCTAATCTACCACTATGGTTTCTGATTGGTCGGATTTCAACCCTAACTCCAACACTCAGTTCTAAGGTTTTCTTTTGGTATCCCTTGATAAGTTACCTCACACTGCTGAAATTACACCTATACCACAAAACCGGATCGGTATCCCAAAAAATCAAGCTGGAGCCCTCCAAAAAAGGAGAGATTCCAACAAATAAATGTCCGGGTCAGGAAAATGGCTCTGTTGCACCGAACATTTTTTTCCAGATGCCTTCAAAAATTGCGTATGACACCGAAAAGCATACCGGATCTCGAAAAATCGAGGCGGGATTCAAAAACATGGTGCCAGAAGTTCGAAAAATCAGGCCGGGATTCGGACTTTTTAAAAAAAAAACAGAAAAGATCCACAAAAATCGCATTGAGCCCAGAAAGCTGGCGTTGGGTCTCCGGAACCACGCGCCTGGGCGCGATAAGTCGCGCTGTGACCCAACAAAAATCGCACCGAAGCCCCAAAATCATACTGGGGCCCCACAAATGTTCGTCAGAAGCCCCAAATATACACAGCGGGACCCTAAGTGTACGACGGTGCCAGAAAATACAACTAACCCTCCAAAGCGCACAGAGTATCCCAAAAAGCGATAGGGCCTTAAAACATGCGTTGCAGCCCTAAATAAACATACCGGGAGCTCTAAGAAAAATACACTGCAAGCTCGCAAGGCGCACAGGAACCATGAGAACGCACAAGGGCCTGGAAAAGAGGCTGGAGCCACAAAAGGCAACATGGTTCCAAAACGTACAAAACGACCGGGAGCTAAATAAACACATCGGGATCTTCGAAAACGCCCCGACACGTAAAAAATACACGGTGCACAAAAAAAAACACAACAAAGCCCTAAAACGAGCAGGATTTCGAAGATGTATTAGGCCCATAACTTCAAAGTAAAATGTATTACCCACCACTTTAAAATACAAAATTTCACAATTTCAGGCATTCCAGTTCATAGCACCCGGTCGCCACGACGGCAACGTCAGTGCACGTGCACACCCATTTCTCGTATTCGGTGCATTCGCCATACTTCGTGCGATGCTATGGTTTCTGCTAGGCCTTCTGCGTTTTGCTAATTGCTGCCACATGATAGACTTGCGCCATATCTGGCGTGATGGAATGATTCGTATGGGCGTTCGCTGCGAAAAGTCGATTGATTAAATTCGATCATTAGTCATTTCCCACATTTTCTGATAGTTATGAAATGCGGTTTCCGCTGAGCTTTGATGCACTTCATATCTTTGCTGCTATCCTCCCAGATTGGATACCGAACCGAGGCCAAGCCTCAGCGTTCTTTTTTGGACCCGTTGCGTCTTTCTTGGTCTATGATTGTGTATTATGGCTCCAATCCATTTTTGTTAGGGGCCTAAAGCATTTTCGAACCCCCTGCTCGTTTTATGGTTTGTTGCATTTTTGTGCACCGAGGATTTTTTTTGACGTGTCAGGGCGTTTTCGAAGATCCCGATGTGTTTATTTAGCGCCCGGTCTTTTTGTTTGTTTTGGAACCATGTTGCCTTTTGCGGCCCCAGCTACCTTTTCAGGCTATTGTGCGTTATCATGACCCCTGTGTGCCTTGAGAGCTTCCGGTGTATTTTTTATACCTCCCGGTATGTATATTTATGGCTGCAACGCATGTGTTAAGGCCCTGTCGCTTTTTGTGAGACTCTGTGCGCTTTGGAGGGCCAGTTGTATTTTTGGTCCCCGTTGTGCTCTTAGGGTCCCGATGTGTTTATTTTGGGCTTCTGGCGCACACTTGTGGGGCCCAAGTACAATGTTGGGGCTTCGGTACGATGTTTCTAGGTCCCAGAGCGGCTTATCGCGCCCAGGCGCGTGGTTCCGGAGACCGAACCCCAGTTTTCTGGGCTCAATACGATTCTATGAAACTTTTCTGATTTTTTTTTAAAGTCCGAATCCCGGCCTGATTTCTCGAGTCCTTGGCGCCATGTTTTTGTATCCCACCTCGATTGTTCGAGATCCGGTTTGTTTTTCGGTGCCGTACGCAATTTGTGAAGGCATCTGACAATATGTTCGGTGCTCCAGAGCCATTTTGTTTACCTGGGCATTTAGTTGTTGGAATCCATCCTTATTTTGGAGGGCTCCAGCTTGATTTTTTTCGGATACCGATCCGGTGTTTGTGGTCACACTGTGCTTACGTGTGGCCCTAGACGGCAATTTTTTAGAGCCTCCACGGGACTACCGATGTGAATTGTGCGTCCCGAGCGCGATATTTGGAGGGCCCGGTTCGAGTTTGTGCGAAGCGTTGTATTTAGCTGTGGCCCCAACGCGATTTTGGCGGTTCCTGTCGCAATTTTTCGGGCCTCGGAGCGAGTTTTCCGGGGCTCGCCGTATTTATTTGGAGACCCATACGCGAATTCTGGTGGACCGACGCGAATTTTGGTGGCCCCAGCGCGATTTTTGAGGCCCCGACACGATTTTTGGGAGCTTATCCCTCTCAGGATGGAGGGGGCATTTTCCCTTTTGATATAGCACTGCGGCCACTGAAGGAGTTTTTTTTTGGGCCCAGAGTGACATTCCTGTTAAGATTGATTTTTGGGACAGCTGCAACTTTTGGGGCCCCGGCGCGACCTTCTGGGGCTCCGATGTGATTTTCAAGAGCTGCGACGCGACTTTTTTTTAGTCCAATATGATCTTTTGGGCTCCGACGTCATTTTCTTGGATCCCTAGCGCGAGCTATAGCGGCCTCAACACTTTTTGGGGGTCCAATGCGTTTTGGAGGCTTTTGGCGTCATTGTTGGGCCCACAGAGTCATTATCCATGCCCGGATTGTTTTTCGTTGCTCCGGCTTCATTTGTTTTGGTCCCAATGAGACTGTTGGGGCACGGTACGACCTGTCGTGCCCCTGGCATGATTTTCGTGGTCCGGGCGTGCATTTTTGGTACCCCAGGCTCAGCGTAATTTGCGGGGGCCCCGGCCGGATCTTTTGGGGCCCATATCGTGATTTTAAAATACCCAGACACGACTCTTACTATTTCTTAGGGGTTTCTTCTTGCAAACTATAGGCCTCCTGTCGCGTCTTAAAGGAAACTAACCACCTTTATAATGGGATTTTAACTGAGATAGCAGTTTTGAAGACTACGTCGAGAAATCACTTACCTCATACTCCGTTCGGTCCAAAACATCTTCCAGCCGAAGTTATAAGGCCTTTTATCATCGGTTTTGGGACATGGACAGACTCGGTGGGCGTTGTGAAAATTCCTTCATATGGAAGCATATGGAAGCAAACAGCATTTCAATGGAAATTAAACCTTTTATTTAATTAAACCTAATTAAACCTAATTAAACCTAAAGGCTTTAATTAAATTAAATTTAAATTGAATTAAAAAATTAATTAAATTAAATTAATTAAACTTTAATTAAACCTAAAGGCGAACCTTTAGAGGCCTATGATAAAAAGGAAAAACGTTCCAAAATCCCGTTTTTTGAAGTATGGGCATAATATTTCGCAAAACCAATGTCATATTCATCATTTTCAGGTGCCAATACCCCTAATTAGTATGATTCCAGAATTTCGGCATGGTGGTTAGTTTCCTTTAAGGGTCTCGTCTCATTTCCTAGAGCCTTTGTACCGGTTTTCGATGTCTCCTTGTGTGTCCTACCCTCCTCCATATTCAATGGTCCTCCTCTCCCGTCTTGGAGGGCCTCCTCTTGCATTCTGGGGCCCCTTTAACATGGCATGGGGCTTCCTCTCATCTTCGAGGGGCATTCTCTGCTAAATTAGGGGCCTCCTGCCACGCCTCGTGTGCCTCCTCCTTTATCCTGGCAAAGCCTTACCCGTCTTGAGGGATCTTCAATTTTGGAAACCTCACCTCCTTCCATACCTGCTACCACTCCCATCTTAAGGGCCTCCTCTCATTTCCTGGGAACTCTTTCCGGTCTTCGGGGCCTCATTTGGTCCTGGAGATCTACTCCTTCTTGAGGGACTCCTCTCGAGTCCGGCAGGTGCCTCATTTCTCTTCTAGAGGCCTTCTTTTTGTCAAATTAGGGGCCTCCTCTCACGTCTTGGGGGCCTCCTGCTCTGCGTTCTCCTGCTCTGCGCTCTGGATTCGATCTTTACCCATCTTAGGGTTGGTCTCTTATTTCCTGGTGGACTCCTCTTCTCTCCCCGGCGCCTCCTCTGCCAAATTACTGGCAACCAGGGATGCGGAGCCGGGAACATTTTGGACGGCTCCGGCTCCGACTCCGGCTCCGGGGAAGTATCCCGGCTCCGACTCCGACTCCGGCTCCGAGTAAAATGTCCCGGCGGCTCCGGCTCCGGCTCCGGCTCCGGGCAAAATGTACCGGCTCCGGCGGCTCCGGCTCCGTCTCCGGCTCCGTACATCCCAAACGTGATCGATCCATTAAGTAAGAGCTAGGGGGGATGTAAAAAAAGTTAGCCGCCACCACTCAGGGGCGCAAATTTCAGACAATTATAAGCAACTTTCCCATATAAACCCTGTATCTATCTTTAAATAAACACCCGCCCCCGCCCAAATCACTTTTCGGTGTTCAGCGCCGCGCGGCTCATACCGCGCGGCTCATACAGAAGAGGGGAGACTCGAATCAACAACACTCCCCATCCCGTGAACGGTCCAAGGAACACCATTGTTGTAAATTGTAATGTTTGACCTCATCTCTAGTTAGGTACAACAACCCGTTGATGATGGAAACAATGAACTTAACTAAGCTAAACATGGAACTATTGCATTGACTACTGAGGCTAGAATATGGTTATTGGTTATTCTACCATTATTTGATGATATTTTTACATGTTACTCATATTTAAACATTTTGACTATTAAAAATGCGTTTTCATACCATACCATACCATACTAGGTATAATGTGCTCATTTCACGTTTGCTAATTTTGTTTAATTTACACCTCTTTCGGAGTCGGAGCCGCCCTGCTTTGACGGCTCCGGCTCCGACTCCGGCTCCGAGTAAAATGTCCCGGCGGCTCCGGCTCCGGCTCCGGCTCCGGGCAAAATGTTCCGGCTCCGGCGGCTCCGGCTCCGGCTCCGGCTCCGGCTCCGCATTCCTGCTGGCAACCTTTCCTATCTTAGTGGCCTTGTTATTTCCCGGGGCCGTCTTCGAGCCTTCTTTTCCGCCTGGGAGCCATCTTTTCCGCCTGGGAGCCATCTCTCTTATCCAATGGCCTTTCTCTCCTATTTTAGGGGCCTCCTCGTTCATCATGGGGTCTCATTTCCAGTCTTGTGTCGTTCTCTTCCGAATTAGCTGCCTCCTGCCACGTCTCTGGATCATCCTTTTCTATCTCGGTGGAACCTCACCCGTTTGGGGCCTGCTTTTGCGTCTCCGAAACCTCATCTCATATCCAATGGCTTCCTTTTCCGTCTTGGGGCCTCCTTTCCGGTGTTGGGGCCTCCTTTGCAATCCTGGTTGCCTCCGTGTCATTTTTGACACTCTCTTGATTTCTGGGGATTCCTACCCTCTCTTAGGTGACTCCTTTTTCAAATTAGGGGCCTCCTCTCACGTCATGGGGGCCTCCTTATCTGTGTTTGGAGCCTCATTATCCTCTTAGCAGGGTGCTTTTGCGTCCTAGTCCTAAATCTTCTCTTCCAGGTTCCTCCTCTTCCAAAATATGGGCCTCATCTGGCTGGTCTCGGTGGCCTTCTCTCATTCCTGCGGAGACCTTCTTACCCGTCTTGGGGCCCCTATTGCGTCCGGAGAAATCTCCCCTATCAGGTCTTAATTTTATATTGCAGGGGCATCCTCTTCCGTCTTGGGGGCCTCGTTTTCCAACTTAAGAATATCCTGCCACCCATCGGAAGCCTTCTCGTCTAACCTGGGTGGCTTCTTGCCCGTCTCGGTGGCATCCTTTCCGTCCTGAGGGCCTCCTTTTCATGCTGGGGTCTCCTTTTCGTCCTGGGGCTACCTTCCAATCTCTGTTCTATGTCTTAGGGGCCTCCTTTTCGTCCGGCGGCGCCCCCCCCCCCAGTTTCACGGCACGGGGGGGGGCGATTTCCCCCTGCCCCCCGGTGGCGACGCCCTTGGCCAGATACACCCATTGTGTGACTGTAGTATGGGATGGAACGTAAAAGCTTCCACATTTCAATGGATTTTCACAATTGGACACATCACACAGATATCCAACTATTTCAGTGAGATGTAAGGGTATTCTCGGTGCTGGCATTCAACATAGCAAAACACTTGTTTCCATCATTTATTATGGTAGCATGGATGCCTTAATGAAGTCCACACCCTATTATATCAACTCCATAACCTGACCATATTATTAGGTTAGGCTGGATTAGGTTAGGTTAGGTTATGTTTTCCTATTTAATTACTATACCGTTAAAACATACGGCACAGCATCGCTCTATGGTGATTGTGAAATCGGGCCCAGCACATACGACATAAAGCTAGATGTTCATAGGCAGTGACAAGGATTGAAACTTGCTAATTTTGGCAGAACATTTTGTCCCCAAAATATCATTTGAGCAATGGTAAATCTGAAAACCAGACATTGAAAATGAAGTGGCTGAAATCCAAGTTTTTTTTTGCGGGGGGGGGGGCTACTCCTCTGTCCTGTCCAAACGTATCGCGTCCCTGGTTTGTCACCCACCCACTCCAATTTCGAAACCGTGGCTATACACATGCTCACTATAATCCCCTGCATCTTTTGGCTTTTTCGGAATTTTTGCTCAGGGGCTTTTTGAAATCTTGACGTCGTAGCCTAAGGCCACGTAACCTACTTTAATATTCGGGACAGTAACAATGCTATGTGAAAAATACACAACTCATGTTTCACATATTGTCTTGCGAAGCAAGAGATAAAAATAGGACTTTCCTCTTAACTAGCTGTACATAGCTGTTCTCAATTACGTATGGATTTACCCCTCTTGCGCTAGTTTATCGTGACTTTTTTTTAAATATGTGTATGAAACGGTATATTGCTAAAATACAGGTTTGTGTATTTGGTATTTGTGTTTGTATTTGTATTCTTAACTTTCCAGGCACGTGAAGGGATGAGAAGGATGGTCATTTTATCCTGAGTGTTGTGTTGCAGGAGTGTTCCAACTCGTGGTGAGGTCAATGGTTACAAAGAAATGGCAAGCTGTCTCCGAATGGTAGTAGGCAGATGATTTATGAGCTACACCTTACGAGAGATTACGGGAAGAGCAATGCATCCACAACATAGCAATGGCATGCTGATGGCTGAGAAACCGTTCGCACAACCCATGTATCGCATCACGAGAGTAGAAGCTGCAAATGTAATGGGATATCGGGAAGGGCACAGGCGGCGGTAGCGCCCAGATCACGCTGCACGTGACAAGGAAAGCTGTGAGTGCATGATGTACAAGGGTGAGGAGACCCATTCAACGACAAATGGAATAGACCAAAATAACACCCCACAGTTTATATTTCGAATAGGATATATTTATAGGGTTGTTTTATCACTCCAATGTGGCGTGGACGAGTAGTCTAGGGGTAAGTCGCTCGTCTCACAATCGAAAGATTGTGGGTTCGAGTCTCACCTGTCGCGACTCTTTGCCCGCGACCGATCGGTGTGAGAGATTGGCGACGCTACATGACTCAACGGTCGACGTGTCGTAAAACCAACAACCAACCAACTCTAATGTGACTGTGCAATTTCTAAACAGTTTGGTACGCAAGTTCAGTTTTTCTCGGAATTGACAGACAATAAAGATTGTGGCCTCCATCCTGGAAAGAAAAAAAAAGAAATAGAATTGTGTGCACCAATGCATTTTTGAACCTGCTATTACCCATTGTGTCTTTAGGCAAGTTGTTTCTTTCCACGAACTTTGTTCATTTTGCTATTGTGACCTGGTTACTTAAGGTCACGTATCCTTTCCTCAATTTTCTACCATTAACACTTCTTTTTGCTTTGGAAAATGCATGACCTGAAATCGATTATTACTCTGTCAGAAGCATGGATGGATCCAAGGGGTGAAGGGGCGGCCCCTCCCCTAAGACTCGAAACATGCCCCTTCAACTGGAAAAGGTGCCCGTCTCGGAGATTAGAGGGCATCTGCAATTTTCTTCGGCGAAAGACTGAAGTTCGTTACGAAAGTTCATTGCATCTCTACATACGTCTCTTACCGAAAATGCTTCCCTATGGGAGGCCTGAGTACACCACTCCTCAAAATTCCCTGCACCATGCGCCCCCTCCCCTTCGCACCTCATAACAATTACGCCCCTCTCTCCTCGCGAAATCCTTGATCCGCCACTTGTCAGAAGGAAAGGAATGCAAAGGTTTTCACCTGATACCATATATTTCTGCATCCATGTCAGTCCTGGAAAAATCATGTTTGATTTGCTATATGATCACGAATGGTGCATAATATTATCCATGTAATTTTGCATGTACGACTGAAATCGTTAATGCACTGTCTGCGATCTTTCCACTGGTCAACTTCCACACAAAGCCGCCTGCACCGTGCCGTTCTGGGGTAAAACGAAGCCTCCTTCATTAGCAATTGCGTCTATCATAATGGCAGTATGCTGGGTTTACACTTTCCACTCGCACATTACGTTTCTTATAAATGCAGTGTGACGGGATTGCTTTCTTCACTAGAACATTACGTCTCTTATAATGGCAGTGTGCCAGGTTTACCTTCTCCACTCGCATATTACGTCTCTTATGATGGCAGTGTGCCGGGTTTACCTTCTCCACTCGAACATTACGTCTCTTATAATGGCAGTGTGCCGGGTTTATCCGACATGCCTGATTAAAAAAGTGGTTTGTATCAGTTGCCACTCATGGCTCACGTCTCGTTGACCTTCACATTACATTCGCGTGCCCTCCCTGGGCAGAAATTTATGGCATGCCTGAGACCGATAGATGGTAGACAGCATCGGATGCCACACTTTTAATCACCAGACTTCATGCGCAACCTATCGCGTCCAGTGCTTCCATCTGGCCGCAAACGCCATCGACGAGAGTGACAAAAATGTTTCAAGCAGAAAATGTCCACAGCAGAAAATGTCCCCGGCAAAAAACCGACATGAGCAAACTGCAACCTAGATGAACTGATATCGGGCAATGGGCAGGATTGTCTGGAGCCGTCACACCGGCCAGAGTGATGGCTTGCTTGCCGCATGATATCACCCATTTAGGACGATATTATCAACGATAATTACCGTATTCCACATCGCTGATAGACACGCATACATAATGGGCTGTGAGCTTCCCTTGGGCGGGCGTTGCAGCCTCACACCAAAAGCAAGCGTTGGTGTGGCATGTGACCTCAATATTTTCAAGTCAGCTTGACGAAATATTCTGCTCGCCCAAAGTTCAGTGATACATTCAAAACACATCCACCTCCATACCGCTCGACATTTTCCTCGACGAACATAGCCAAGAACTTCCAACCCTTTGTGATGCATGCTGAATTGTTCGCAAGCGAATTTTAGTTGCGATATCAAGGTGTTTTCCATGTCCACAGGCCAGCACATAGTCATTTCCGTCGTGCCGCCACCCAATCCCCATGCAATCAAGTTAAAAAGTCAGCTGCTCGTAGATGCAGTCAAGCATCTACGATTTTCTAGAAAGGTAGACAACCTTACAGGAAATGTGTTTTGGTGCAGTCATTGGGACTAGGGCATCCCAAATACGAAAAAGTATTTTATTTAATTATTTGGTCATTTTTTCGTTCATTCGTTGCTTAAAAGTGCAATAAAGATATTGCAATGTCCATGTCGTGCCTCATGGTTAATTGGTGATTGTAAAATATGTGGTATTCTGATGCATTTATTGGCATTGCTTGGTCACTACAAGAACGTACGTAAAACGACGCCCGTGGTCGTCAACGTTCTACTGGAAACATCGAGTATGATGCGGCTAAGGTGGTCCGAGATGCTCTGAGGTCAGTGAACTCAGTCTGATCCATGGGAGTCGTGTCGGAAGGTGGATGACGTCACCCGTCCAGTCGATTCGGCACCACCGGGCTACGAAGTTGTGTGCATGCCCTCACACTGAGGATGACGTGCTGCTGGTGTCGCGCACAGACGACTCGACTGGGCAAGTGATGCGCGCGTTTGGCGCGCCGCTGGACTGTGCCCGCACCCACCGTGCGGCCGCTGGCGCCGCCCCTGCAGCGGCGTTTTTGTTCACGAGAGAGTAGGCTGGTGAATGGCTGACGGCGGCGTAAAAACAGCGTCGGCCGGCGGAGTCTCCGCCGACGGCGTTCCTCGACGTCGGGCCTGGCATCGACCAGCGGCCACGGCGGCCGCCGCCCACCTGAGCCTGGTCTACACAACGGTCACACGCGTCCAGCATGCTCCACTCGAGTAACTGCGTGTCGTGGTGCCTTCAGGAGCAGCCCCTCGCCCATGTCTTCCACAAAGTAAATGTATTTGCATCGTACTGGAACTCAATATCATGCAATTCATGGAGATACCATCATGCACGTCGAACGAGAAATTCGCTAGCATTACATAGAGGTTTCTATGAGTTTCAACTTGAAACATAATTCTCAAATTCCCATCGAAACTCGACTCATTTTTTACGAATATCAAAAGGCCCACCCACAACACACGTACCTCTACACTGACGGCTCCCATGCCAACGACGGTGCGGGAGCCGCCTGGGCGGGTGCGGGTGCGGTGGGCCCAACACTGGCCAAACGAAATAAACACCACACCTTTCGGTGTGTACAGCAGAGTTGGTAGCCACACTAACCTGCCTGCAACACATCACTGAACACCACATCACCACACCCGCCATCATCTGCACTGACTCACGTTCCTCTGCTGACGCCCTCGCAGCAGTACACATCACCACCCATCCCACACTCCACGCTATCCGACACCGCAATCATGCCAACCACGCACACCTCCAACCTACAGGTCACATGGGCATCCAGGGCCACGAGCGGACGAATGGTCTCGCCCGTCAGGCCGTCGACTCCCCACCGCCCACTGTCTGCCGGTGCTCCCGTTGAGTTCCTGTCCCTGGCCAACATTGCGCTCGAAAACATCTCCAGACATGCTGAAACCACAAAACATCACACATACACAATACCCGTCCTATCTAAATGGTCCTCATCCCACGAATGATCCCCATCCCATGCTGAATTTATCACGTCGCCCCATTTCCGCTCACTTCGCGACACATCACCTTCCACTGTCGTTGCGTACACTTCTCGAGGATGAGCACCCGGCGCTTCTCAACCTCCTTTTCGAGTTCCTCTATAGCAATAGATTAGCGCACTCCATTTGAAGCTAAGCGCCACCATAACACGAAATTGGAACACTCCATCTGAAGCATAGGTGTGTGTAGCTTTCTGAAAATTACTGGGACGGCACAATAGGCGAAGGCAATGGGTGGGTTAAAATGGATTGGGGGGGGGGGGAGGCATACCACATAGGATGCCATGCTAAAGGTTGAGGTTATTGGGAGGATAAAGCCAACATGGGGGGGGGGGGCAAGTACCCTCCCAAAAGCATACAAAGCTGCAGCCCTGATATGAAGCTAAACGCTACTATTCTCTCCTTTCTCGCATGACACAAACACATGTAGGTCATCTTCCAATAGGCACGGGTCCAATTTGGGGAAGTGAACGGTTGTCCTATAAATTGCGCTTGGGGGTTTCCCTTTGGGTTTTACAAGCAGCTTGGCTTTCTTTCCGTTTGGCTTTTCCAAGCTTTAACTCTAACACAAGCTCACCTGTACGTCAAAGGTTGAGCCCGAACGCCCACGGCTCTCCCTGGACGCCCGTGCCCCTGCTGCGTTTCCGGGTCGCTGGTGATTAGCGGAGCCTGTCTGGGGGCTGTGATGCTCGCCACTGTCCAAATGTATTATCGCGTGTCATGTATGTCTGTAGGTGTGTCCGGTATGTCATGTGTACATCTGCTCTCTGCGCCACTTTCTTTGTTTGCATCCTGCGTCTCTCATCTGTCCTACCTTGCTTGCCCGATACCGGATGCCACATAGCAAGTTTAACGTCACTTTCCTAAGTAAATTACATCCAGCAGATGCCACTCTGTCACTGCTAGGGAAGAGAAGTCTCACGCATGGTGAGACGTGATTGGCAAGTACTGTGGTGATATTTCATATTTATCTAGTGTGGAACTGTGTCGGATGCTCCATGATACTTTTCTATCGATACTCCCAATACTTATCATCCATATCGAGATATATTGACGTTTAGACACCTCACGAGTTGCAAGGGATCCGGCTGTAGAAAGGACATAGGAAGCGATGAAAGGAAAAGTTATGTTGGATGTCAATTTCCACCCCACGGTCAGAATTTAAAGACACTGACTTGAAGCATGGAAATTGGATTGGTGGTGAACCTGATTTGTGGAGGTAAATGGCAACCATGTAAAGCGCCTGTCCCATGCATTCCCTTGGTACCGTCTTTTGTCTCTAGTTAGCGTCTGGTAGCACTCTGATCAAATAGCGCTTGCACGTGAACTAACTGAGAAGCATTACCAAAACTGTGTGAAGCTTTCACCGTTGATTCGAGTGTTATTCACACTCACACCCCACATGTCGGAGTGTTATTCACACTCACACCTCGCACGTCTGAATGTTATTCACACTACCAACCCACAGGTCCGAGTGTTATTCACACTCACACCCCACATGTCGGAGTGTTATTCACACTCACACCCCACATGTCGGAGTGTTATTCACACTCACACCCCACATGTCGGAGTGTTATTCACACTCACACCCCACATGTCGGAGTGTTGTTCACACTCACACCTCGCACGTCTGAATGTTATTCACACTACCAACCTACAAGTCCGAGTGTTATTCACACTCATACCTTACACATCTCAATCCTATTCACATTCACACCCCATGCGTTCAAGGATCATTGACTCTCACACCCCACACGTTCGAGTGCTATGCACACTCACGTCCCAGACGTCCGAGTGTTATATCGCACTCACACCCCACACATCTGTGCTTCGCATTCACACCCCACACGTTCGAGTGTGATTAACACTCATCCCGACACGTCCGAGTTGAGTGGTATAAAATATATGAATTGACTGAGAAACTCTGCTTTCTTGGTGTCTCAAAATGGCCAGTGGGTTCTCACGTTGCACCTCGGATACTGGGGAAGGGTGGCACCACCCGAGACAACCCCTCAGACAAAGCAGTGCCAGTGTGTGTAGTCCGGGCTCCGGCCCCTCTCTTAACGATGCATACTTTTTACTGTATAGTCTTTTTGGGGCTGATTCAGGTATTGTCGCTGGGTCACTCGCACGGAGGATCGTCATTTCTTTGGTATGACCTACCTAGAGGGGAGTCTTCGGCTAAAAATCTGTTGAGCGGGTGGGGTGAGGCGGTGGGGTCACTCGAGCACACTGAAGGAGCGCCTTTTCCTCTCAGGGGTTCTTTTTTCCTTCCAAGGGGGCGCATATTCCTCTTCGAGGAGCTCCTCTAGCTGCAAAAGTCTGCTAGGCGGGTGGGGGAGAGGAAGGTGTATTGGAGCCTTCCCTGAGGGGTGCCACCTTCCATTGGGCACATGCCCCCAGTGCCCCCTCGCCCTGTATCCGCCCCTGGGATTACCGTCTCCCAGTCGAGCAGTGCTGAGCCATGGCACCCATTGACCCAGGTCACACCATACAAAATGGCCGTGTGCGTTCCGTGCCAATAAGCAGCGATGTATTGGTGGTAGCCTTACTTCGAGAGCGAGACCGTCACAGTCCTTGGTGGATGCTGCCGGCTGAGCCTTCGAGACGGAACCAGAGATGAATAACCCCATCTAGCTGATTTGACGATCCCTCAAGTTCCCCCACCACTAGCTTTGTGGTTTGCTCCTTCAACTTTAACAGCGATATTCACGTTATCGTATGTAACTGATTTCATTTTCTAATTCCCGAACTCCCCCCTCTCCCACACACACACTAAGAGCCAAAAATTGGGAGTTATTTTTCATGGGCAATACATTTTGCGAAGACAACTTATGTTCATCGCTTCCTGCACGAAACCGGCCTTACTTGCGCCTTTACGCCCACGTACCCCTCCACCTGGACAGTGGACACCGCCGTGCCGGGGGCACCCGAGCGGTCGGGCGGAGTCCGTCCGAGCAGCGAGACGGCCACGTTACCAGACGTCTCTGACGTCACACCGTGGTAGCGGCGCGTGTCGGCGAGACTGTACCGCGGCCGACGCACGTCGGCGAGACTGTACGGCCCGCTGCAGTGGCGGAGATACTGGCGACCTCCGGGAGGGACTGAGAGTGGCACAGTTGGCGGTGGTTGTGACTTCACGACGCACTCGGCAGCTGAAGCCACACGGCGTCGCCTGCCTCTCACCATGGCAGGAAGGGCGGGCACCGCGGGGAATCGAATCCCGTACCTCCGGCTTGCCAGACGCTCAGCTTAACCACTGAGCTACCGACGCCCTGAGACTGGCACAGATGGTGGGCTTTGTGTGGGGCTTAGTGCCTTCATTGTTATGGACTCCGGATGCTGGACTTTCTTAAGCGGTCTAGTTTTATTCAAAACAGGAGGAAATGCACTCGAGCAATGTTCCAGAATTCCTCGGAAGTTCATTCAGGAATAATGGTTACAACCCACTTTTGCTTCGCTTCGGTCCTGGCAACAGCAGTGGCGTAGCCAAAGGGGGAAGGGGGCAGCCCCTGGAGGGTCGGAGGGAACCCTGCAGGCGGCCGCCTTGAGGGGCCCGCAAGGACCCCTCAAGGTGACGGTGGGGCGGGCCCGTAAGGTCCCCCTGGGCCGACATAGGGCAAACGAAAGGGGCCCGGTCTGAAGGAAAGGGTTCTTGACCGATGAAGAGGGCCCGAGTCAGCGGAGAGTGCATTCAAAAAGATGTTGAGGGTCGTTGGCTGGGCAAACGTGACGGGCTTCTAGATTGACAGAGGGCCCCCGGATAGTTGGAAGGGCCCCGGGCTGACGGAGAGGACCCGAGTCAATAGATGAAGGGCCCCGGGCTGTCGTTGGCAGCCAGGGGCCAGGTATCATCCAGGTCATGTGCATGAGTAGGTGGTCGTTGAAATGTGGATCGAGGTCACACACCCAGCAGAGGGATTGGATATGCGGAAGGAGGCGAGTGTAATGTCGGATGTTGTGTGTGCTGCTAGTGGATTGACTGCGGTGACGTATGCTGATTTGCCGGTGCTTAGTGTTGTGAGGTTGTGTTGATTTACCAGTGTGGTGAGTGTATGTCCTCTACGGTCTGGGTGTGCTATGTGTGTGTCCCAGAGTGGGTGGTGTGCGTTGAAATCGCCACAGAGGGCGACCGGCGTGGTAGTTTGGTCAAGTGCCTTGTTTTGTTCGGAAATAGAGCCTGCGTTTCGCGCTGGTCGGTCGTAGATGTTGATGAGTGCGGATGCACTGTTGTGTATGTGCATTTCCGTAATTAATATATTTGATGTGGTGTCAAGTTGTATCTGACGGTGCGGTGTAGAGTTCCTAATGTATGCGCGTACTCCGCCTGATCTGCGTGCGTTGTATGTGTGTGTCTTGTCTGTATAGTGTGTATTGTGATATGTTGAATTGATATGGGCTAGTGGGTCTAACGTGTGTTTCCTGGATGCAAAGTGCTGTGCGGTTTGTTTAAAGTGCGTGCTGTAATTTCGTGTCATTGCCGTATACCATTGCGTGAATGCGTGTCGTGTGCATTCTATGGTAGTATGCTATTCAGTGTTTGTGAGTTTTGACGCGAGGGTTGGGTTTCCTGCTGGTGTTGGGTTTTTATGAGGCACGTTTTGTTGGAGCGTGTGGTGGGTTTGATGGGGGTGGTGCCCTGTGTGTCGGTGTCTGTGGACCTCGTGCGTTTTGATCTGTTGTGCTGTCCGAACGCATGTCTGATGTCCCGAGCTGCACGAGTGCTTGTGTGGTGCGGATAGTGGTTTCGGTTCCGGTTCCGGTGAGGGTGGGGGTGTCTGGGTGGCATGGGTGGCTGTTGTGTTGTGCGCTGCGGATGTGGGGGAAGGGGCTGTGCGGGGCGGTTGGGTGTGATGTGCTGTGGTGTGTGGGGCGGTTGGGTGTGATGTGCTGTGGTGTGCTCTGTTGCAGTGTGAGTGTGGGCAGGAGTGGGGTGTGTGTCATGTGTGTGATGTGGATGGTGTGTGATGTGGATGGTGTGTGATGTGCATGGTGTGTGATGTGGATGGTGTATGTGGGTCGTTGAAAGGTCTGGTTGTGAGGTGGGGTCGTCCTGTGCTGTGTGTGTTGTGTGTCTGTGTGGCGTTCTGGTCGGGTGTGTTGTCTGTGCGTGGCGTGGTGGCGGAGCCAGATACTCCGCGAGTGTGCATGGTGGCGGCTGAGCTGCTCTACCCGGCGCTATGCGACTGGCGGGCCACGCAGACTGCGGGCCGGGGACCCACGCTCTGGTCCGGGGAACGGCTCAGTCCTTAAAGTGGACGAGGCCGAGCATTTCTCTCCTCGTCCACCCACCGCGGACAGGTCTTGTCCCAGGACTCGTGGGCGCCTAGGCAGTTTACACAGCTCCGCTCGCCGCCTATCGAGGTGTTTATGTTGTGGTGGCGGGCACACGTCCCGCACGTGGGTGTTGCTGCTAGGCACCCCCCCCACCCCCACCCGCGGTGTAGCCGTAGATCTGGCACATTTGGAGCGCTGCCGGAGGGATGCACGTGATATGACCGTGTATCTGATGTATTCGCATGTTATGTGTGTCGGTTGGATCCGGATGTCGAAACTCAGCATGATTAAGTTAAGCGGGTGTTGTGTTTGTCAGGTAGTGTGTGTATGGGAGGGGGGCGGCTGTATACGGCGGAGTACCTGTTTGTGCTGAACGTGGTTCAGCACAAACAGTATACAGATGTCAAGTGATTGCGTAGATCAGTCAGTTTGACAGTTTCACAGGCCAATGGTGGTGTTCCAATTGCTCAGGATGTAATTGAAAATGGAGCGACGTTGTCAAGTATGTATTAGGCCCTGGCGCCTAATTTGAGGGCCAGGTAGGCCATCATGCCAGCCACCTCCAGTGCGTGGATGTCCCCTTGAGATGTGTTCAGGTGTGTGGGAGACTGATAGGTGTGTTCGGTGTGTGGTGTATTGTTGGCAGTATTTGTGCCCCTTGGGGTTTGTTCAGGTGTGTGGAAGACGTAATACTGATCGGTATGTTCTGTATGTGGTGTATTGTTGGCAGTATATGTGGACCGATTTTGTCACTGGCTTGGATGAGGAGCGCCATTGATCTAATCTGATGTACGTGCAGGGGCGCTGCTGTGCTCTTGGAGAGTTCCTCCTCCACTGCCCAGGGGTGGAAATAGACCATAGGCTCCTCATCGTTCAGACTCCCCATAGACTCCCTCCCCATCATCCAGGCGGCAGAAGAATACTCTCCCGTGGGTACAGGTGGGCTGGTGTCCATGCTGCTAAGTGGTGGTGCGAGTATGTGAATGTATGTGTTGGTGCTGAATGCGATGCAGCAAAAAACGAGTGTACAGCTGTCAAGTGAGTACGTAGAGTAGTCAGTTTTAAAGTTTAACAGGCCGATGGTGGTGTTCTAACTGTTGGAAGTAATTTAAAATGGAGCGACGTTATCAAACATGTATTAGGCATGCAAGTAAAACGTGCGCGACGTGAGTGTGAACATCACATGCGTGAGAAGGTGCAGGACGGCGTATCCGGCTGACCAGATGATTGAGCGCCAGTTCAGGATGGCCTAGCCGTACATGGGCGAGGACCACATCTGTTAAGCATATCGTTTGGTGTGGCTATCGGATCTCCTGTATGTGCCTGGCCAAACCGACCTGGGGAATCACCCCAAGCATCTCGACTGACCACGTGACGCCATCGCGTGACGTAGCGGGCCCAGTCGGCGCATCTGAAGCCCGGCTCACGCCGCCCCCGTTATGGGCTGTGCGAACGTCGGAACTCGGCCAGACATCTGTAGAAACGCCTTCGGCTTTTCGTTTTCGACTTGTGCGGTGTGTAACGCCGACTACGGAGCGACAATGTAAGTTCGTCTGACGTGAGTCTAAAAGTTAGCATTGTGTTCGACTTTTGCGCCACAAACGCACCTCCGACGCCCGTCGAGAGCGTAGCTGAATGGGGTGCCGGCGCTTCTAGACGCCTTTACACTCCGGTTTTCCTCCAATTTCCTCCATGTTGATATCGGACATTTGGCACCCCAGTGATGTAAAAGAATGACCACTCTAATGGTATCTAAGGTAGCTGATCTATGTATGATAGACAGCAGAGATAAGTGCTTGTATTCCCAAATAACACCAAAAACGAAATAACTTTACTCAGTGATGCCACAGAAATGAAAACGCAGTCCGTTTGCCGTCCAAAAAGCTGTCATTCAGCTTACCTCCCACCCTTCTCTTCTGGGATCCAAGTACCTTCAGGAGAAGCCAGCTTTTGGCACCGCAATCGGCACGACCGCACCAGGAACGCACAATTGACGTCCGTTAGAACGGAGTGGAAACGAGCGCCCGTCACTCTCAACTTCATTCCATTCTTTTTCCCATTCATACAACAGCCTGAAACCGATGCGGTGTGAAGCGAGCCACAGATACAAGCCGCACGCCCTGCGGCACTCTCTTCTCTCGGAATCGCACACGTCTGTCGAAGACGCCCGTTGTGCCGTGAAAATGTCCGGCGAAAACGGCTGCGTCATACACAGGATGAATGGCGCACGGCGATCCGCCGAGCGGCACGCGGCCCGGCTCGAAATAGACGCCGCCGCTGGCCGCCCGACACGCACAGCCAGAGGCGGTGGACGTCGGCGCGTCCGCACCCATCGATTGGTGGCTCGTGGCGCCGGCGGACGCCGGCGACCGTGGGCAGGTCGACTGTGGATTTGTCGCGGCTCGCGTCGCCGTGGCGGGCGTCGTGCTGCGTCGACAGCGCGTCGCGGCCGGCGGCGACGTGTCCGCGGTGCGCTGGGTGCGCCTCTGGTGACGCGCCGGTGCGTGGGTCGGCCAGCTGGTGCGGCGGGCGTCCGCCGCCGCCGCGCCGCCGGCCCGCGCCACCTTCGCCACCCGTTCGGCCAGTGCTGGTGGCGGCGCGCGCCGACCGACAGTGTGGCGCGCGAGCGGAGCGTGGTGTGTGCCGGCGGCGCGACGGCAAGGAAAAGGGCACCGGCAAGGCCGTAGAATCGGTGCTGCCTGGTGAGCGCTGTCGCCGCAGGTGACATGGCGGTGACGTTGCAGCTGGGCCGGTGACCCGACGCGTCTCTGTGGGCAGTGCATGCGCCGGCAAACAGGGAGCCGGAACACGCGCGAGGTGCTCGACCTCACGGCGGGAGCAGACCCGCTCACATGTCAGCTGGCGTGAGAGATGTGCCGCAGCCGGCTCGGTCATCGGTCAGGTCGCGCGGCGACTGAGTGCTACCACCGTGCGGCGTGGAGGTCAGGTACTGCTCCGTTGGGGCCCAGCTGACCGGTGTGTGGCGGGTAGAGACTGTACTGGCGAGCCTGGTCATGTGCTGCACAGAGACGCGGACGTGAACCAGCCCGATTTACGATGTTCCGACGCTCAAGGTGACCGCGTAGTACAACGGAAGTGGACAGTTCCGACCGCAGCCCGTCGCTCACAGTTGGCTGCCTTCACGTGGAAGACGCTCGCACGGGTGAGTGTGCCGTGCCGCTTGTATATGACAGGCAGGGTGGGAATTAAGCCACTTCTTCAGATATTTTATCTCTGAAAACATTTTTGCACTCCGGGTTCATACTGGATAGGATGGGCTTCACATGTACTCCGACACAAATGTGGGAACAAAGATATCAATAAAAACAAACACAGAACGACACCCAAAGAAAAACGCTGGTTATTCCACTTACGGTCACCGCTCAAACTAATCACTTTTTGTCGCAGTCAGCAGCCGAACCACAGCTTCACACACTCCAGCAATCTCAACCACCGGAACTGCCGGCAACAACGCGCCAACAGCAACTTGCAAGATGATGCGCATGCGCACTGAGAACACTGTTCTCCGGCTCTGGAGCGCAGTCTCGGAAAACCTGTGTTCCTGCCACCCATATAGTGGGAAAGTTCGACAGTTTTAAGAGACGTTCTCCGGAGTCCCGGAGGCCACCGATCAGAATTGGCTGCGTTAGCGTTTTCTGTTCAGAAATCTGTCTGTCAACCAATCAATGTAAATTATTTGTATATGACGTCATAACCATTAGCAACTTTGAACACATGGTTAACAGTGTCATACTGTAAACACAAGACCTTGACTGATCCTTGGCTTTGATCACATCCAACTGTGGCGTGTGCGGTAGCTGAGTTGCGTTCGTATTACGTGGGAAATTGGCTGCGTAGGTAGGTATGCGCTCTAAGCTGAGGGTGAAGTATGAAGTATTTTTGTTTGTTTTTCATATGGCTACCCTTGTACTGAGACCAACAGTGAAAGGAAAGCGCATTTCTCCTGTGAGTTATGAGAAACGAAACAGTGCTGATTATTACGGGTCACTGCCGGGCGGTGCCATGCATTGTTCACTTCTTTGTCCGATGTTTTGGCATTTGATTTGACCAAAAATGAGAATGATATTACTTATGCATATTATGCAGGTACTGATTTAGGTTTTTCCGCTCAGTTACTGGTAAACAGATTACATGCATACAAAAATAATGTCCATGAAAATGTACTCCGGAAGAAATCGGTATGCACTCCGACTCCCAACCCGAAAAGTAAGTTTCCCACTCTGGTGACAGGTCAACGGTCTCAGAAGCTGAGGTAAAAGTGTGCTGAGGATATCGCTCTCGTGGCGTGGTCATTATAGCGCAGATTCGGTGTCGGGATCTTGGCAGTCATTAGTTGTGGAGTGTGAGCTTTCCAGCCCCAGAAGTGTACCTTCTGTCCCTCCCTCTCCACGTGATTCGGAATGAAGCACAACTGAGAGTCAGATTGTTTTGAAGTGGCTGAAACTCTGGGAAAATCGCACATTTTTGTATAGTAGCTTCCCCAATTAAATTCCTTTTGGTCCGGACACAAATTGGGCTTCTCTTTTCTTTTTTTTCTTCTTTTTTTTTTTGGGGGGGGGCGTAATGTTTGGAATTCTTTTCGTCAGTATTCAAGATGTTCAATTAAAATCGCTGGCGTTTGACCATTTGCTAGCGATTAAAGGGCAAGCCAAACGTAGACGGCCATTGTCTTGCCACGATAAAGCCCGGCGCACACCGCGCCCTTTCTAAGCTTTACAGACGTCGGGCGTGCGTCAAGACGTCCGTGAAAGCGCCCGCGGCCATCCGTTTTCGACGGGCACGATGCGTGACGGCTATTTCGGAGCGACAATTCACCTCCGTTTGACGCCCGTCTGACGTCCGTCCAAAAGCGTGATTTTTATCAACTTTTAGTGAAGCTTCGATCCATGAGCGCAATATGATACAACCGCGCCACAAACTTACCTCCCATGTCTGTCGAGAACGTAGCCGAACGGAAGGCCCGAGGTTCTCGACTTTTTAAGCTCCGTTTTTTTTTAATTCTGACTCGTGCGATGTGCACCGGGCATGACTTGAAGTTATTCCCGCACCCCGGTATTGGACCCCGCCTGGAAGCTGAAGGTGATGGCGCCCTTGTTTTCCCTTTCCACTTCATCCCAGCACAATACAAAAACTGACAAAAGTAGGAGGCCCTGTCCGGCGGCCCGACAAAGACCAACTAATCGAGTATGCGCGGAGTTGCCACTTCCCTGGGAAAGGCGTCTCCCACAGATATGTCGAAAATAAGCACGATAATTCAGGCTGCTCAGTGGAAGTAGTAGACCTGATACATTGCTGTCTCTTCCGCACGTATCTTTTCAGGTGAAGGTACATTTTTGGGGGAAAATGGAAAATTTGCTCGCACCAATACGAGAAGTTCAGCTGTATGACTCGAGATCCTTGGGAGGGACGAAATTTTGCGAGAACAAAGATTCAGCAGCCGGGAAGAACAGTGTAAGGACTGAAAAAAACGTTTTTTAGAGGACTGGGGTGGGGAAGGAGAATATACTCCTTTCACAACAGTAATTTTTTAAAGCTATTCATTATGATACTTCGATACGTACCATGTGGCACACCGGACCCGAAAAAATAGTTATGCCTGAAGCAGGTTTAGCTAGCTAAATTTATGATTTGGCAAATCATAACAATCCAGCCGCCCGCCAGACAACTTCGGGGACGGACTAAGTTTAGCCCTTTAGGACGACTCATTTTTATGCCTTTCGGGATTCACCAGTACATCATATCAACCATAAGCAACAGAGATATCACTTTCGTAAGGTTGTTCAGCAAGCGCGATTAGCAAGAAATAATTCGCTGGAATTTCTCTCTTCATTAAAAAGCCGTGTGATCCGCGATTCTGAGGTTTTCATATTTGAAAAAAAAATATAACATAGCTGTGACTGCAGGGATGCTTCACTTCTTGGAGAGCGACAAAGGTGTTTGGGACACGTGTCTACAGGGACACCAGAGCCTATGGGGTTCTGACAGTGTGACGTCTTAAACGCAAAATTTAACATTAACCTCATGGCGTGGGCTGCAAAGATTGCCTTGCAATTTGGTCTGCTCCCATTAATCTGGATGGCCTACCGTTGTTGCTGGTCGACAAAAGCCTAACGAAGTAGCAAATTACAAATCGCAAGTTTGCAAGTAACAACTTAACTTGGCAAATTAGCAAAGTAAGCCGGCAATAGTGTACCGGATCAGCATTAGTGAAAATCATACACGTGAGGGCGCCTCACGTGCAGAAGTGCGCAGTTGGTCGCCCCTACAGTGCAGGCTTGCCTACCTGAATGAGCGCATGGAAGTCGTGTCCCAACTACCAAACACTGGTGGCGGTTGATCAGGCCGGGGCCGACGTTATGGTGCCGGGCATTGCTCGGAAGTACCCACGGCGCACCTGGTGGGCACCAACACCGACACACCCCTCGCTCGCATTTGCGGTGGAAACCGAGGAAGCAGTTTCCAAGCACGTTTATTCTGTTTTTATTTAGGGCACAAATTGCGAAGCCGGCTGTTTTCTGTAGTGTTGTCTGTTTTCGTCCAGACGTTTTACACATCGGTAGCATGATATTATCAGACTCAGGGAAATTAAGTATAGAAATTATTGTTGCGGGTGAACACGAGTGCTGGATAAGTGAAGACTACTTGGGAGCAGCTATTTGCAACTTCTTGCACTTGTTTGTATTTGAAAGCCCTGAAATGGTACCTAAGAGACGGACCGCTGGGTATTTAATTCTACCTAAATAAACACGCGTCAGTGGCGTCGTGTTATGGACATGATTAGAATGTTTCAAGTGCCTGAATGCATATGGTGCAATGCTTGTGCGCTGGATTCTGGAAAACTCGCACTGAGTATATGTACACGAAAGATGTTATGCAATGATCATATTTAAGGCACATTCTTGACCGCGGAAGCTATCGAGTGCGCAAGATATAATTGCTATTGCGATATCCAAAACCAGCGCGAAGGACAATGATTCCGTTCTTGATTTCACATTTCCCAGCATTTCTCTCTTTTTTAGGAAATTATAAACTGAGCTTGGTTGAACTCCGATCGCATCACCCCATCGCCAAATTGAACGCCGCAATATCTGTGTGGCACAGCCATTTTCCTGTGGGGGTCGTCCCCCACAGTTGGGCAAGACAGCCTCTCTCCGTCTTTAGACGGCCCCTCTCCGACTTCCAAGCCCCTTTCCGACTGATTACAGCTCCTCTCCGACTTAAAACGGCCCCTCCCCTACTCCATAACAGGTGTATCATTGTATGAGGTCGATTGGCTGGGCGCAGGTCTTGACCTCTAGGCGTAACCGGTATTTTCTCAAGAGTTGGTGGAGTGGGGGGGGAGGGAGAACTAAAATCTATTGAAATAATTGGCTTAGTATTAGCCAAAATTCCTTAAGTTAGTATTTTATCAGAAGGACAGTCAGGGGGCCGTTGGCCCTGAAGGGCCTCACTCACGAGGACCTTTACGGCATGCAGACTTCCAGAGGTCCCCTCCAGCATCCAAACCTCAAAAAAGGGACCATACCTGGCAAAGGACAGTGTTTGTGGCCTGTAGCCTGCTTGTGGTGGCTTGTGGTGGTGCTTGCTTCGCTTTGGACTGGCCGACCGGATGGGACGATCACCTGGCTGGGAACACGGCGGTACAGGGCGGTACTTCCGTGACACGTGCGCGGCGTGCCTGGCCACCTGTCTCCAGACACGGCGGTACAAGGCGGTACTCCCGTGACACGTGCGCGGCGTGCCTGGCCACCTGTCTCCAGACACGGCGGTACAAGGCGGTACTTCCGTGACACGTGCGCGGCGTGCCTGGCCACCTGTCTCCAGACACGGCGGTACAAGGCGGTACTCCCGTGACACGTGCGCGGCGTGCCTGGCCACCTGTCTGCCTCCAGACACGGCGGTACAAGGCGGTACTTCCGTGACACGTGCGCGGCGTGCCTGGCCACCTGTCTCCAGACACGGCGGTACAAGGCGGTACTTCCGTGACACGTGCGCAGCGTGCCTGGCCGCCTGTCTCCAGACACGGCGGTACAAGGCGGTACTCCCGTGACACGTGCGCGGCGTGCCTGGCCACCTGTCTCCAGACACGGCGGTACAAGGCGGTACTTCCGTGACACGTGCGCGGCGTGCCTGGCCACCTGTCTCCAGACACGGCGGTACAAGGCAGTACTCCCGTGACACGTGCGCGGCGTGCCTGGCCACCTGTCTGCCTCCAGACACGGCGGTACAAGGCGGTACTTCCGTGACACGTGCGCGGCGTGCCTGGCCACCTGTCTCCAGACACGGCGGTACAGGGCGGTACTTCCGTGACACGTGCGCGGCGTGCCTGGCCACCTGTCTCCAGACACGGCGGTACAAGGCGGTACTTCCGTGACACGTGCGCGGCGTGCCTGGCCACCTGTCTCCAGACACGGCGGTACAGGGCGGTACTTCCGTGACACGTGCGCGGCGTGCCTGGCCACCTGTCTCCAGACACGGCGGTACAAGGCGGTACTCCCGTGACACGTGCGCGGCGTGCCTGGCCACCTGTCTCCAGACACGGCGGTACAAGGCGGTACTTCCGTGACACGTGCGCGGCGTGCCTGGCCACCTGTCTCCAGACACGGCGGTACAGGGCGGTACTCCCGTGACACGTGCGCGGCGTGCCTGGCCACCTGTCTCCAGACACGGCGGTACAAGGCAGTACTTCCGTGACACGTGCGCGGCGTGCCTGGCCACCTGTCTGTCTCCAGACACGGCGGTACAAGGCGGTACTTCCGTGACACGTGCGCGGCGTGCCTGGCCACCTGTCTCCAGACACGGCGGTACAAGGCGGTACTTCCGTGACACGTGCGCGGCGTGCCTGGCCACCTGTCTCCAGACACGGCGGTACAAGGCGGTACTTCCGTGACACGTGCGCAGCGTGCCTGGCCACCTGTGTCCAGACACGGCGGTACAGGGCGGTACTCCCGTGACACGTACGCGGCGTGTCTGACCACCTGTCTCCAGACACGGCGGTACAAGG
Source organism: Ashinkailepas kermadecensis (assembly GCA_034440615.1). Classification (NCBI taxonomy): domain Eukaryota; kingdom Metazoa; phylum Arthropoda; class Thecostraca; family Neolepadidae; genus Ashinkailepas; species Ashinkailepas kermadecensis. The sequence goes on from JAOTOM010003818.1 coordinate 33,202, forward strand.
CGGTACTTCCGTGACACGTGCGCGGCGTGCCTGGCCACCTGTCTCCAGACACGGCGGTACAAGGCGGTACTTCCGTGACACGTGCGCGGCGTGCCTGGCCACCTGTCTCCAGACACGGTGGTACAAGGCGGTACTTCCGTGACACGTGCGCGGCGTGCATGGCGACCTGTCTCCAGACACGGCGGTACAGGGCGGTACTTCCGTGACACGTGCGCGGCGTGCCTGGCCACCTGTCTCCAGACACGGCGGTACAGGGCGGTACTTCCGTGACACGTGCGCGGCGTGCCTGGCCACCTGTCTCCAGACACGGCGGTACAGGGCGGTACTCCCGTGACACGTGCGCGGCGTGCCTGGCCACCTGTCTGTCTCCGGGCAGGGCGGTACTCCCGTGAGGCGGTGCAGGGCGGTACTCCCGTGAGGCGGTGCAGGGCGGTACTCCCGTGACACGTGTGCGGCGTTCCTGGTCACCAGTCCGTCTCCCGTGTCTCTCCGGCCCGGAAATGGCCGGCCTGACAGAGCACGGCCGGACACGATCTGGTCTCTTCGCCCGGCCCACGGCAACCCAGCAAGGACGCGGCCAAAGGCGCCGCCACGGATGTTGAACAGGGAACGACGAAAGGGGTTTTAGGCTGATTGTTTCCATGCAACACTACAGTCTCAATGTTACCCTTCACCAGGCTTGGGGGATGCGTCCACCGTGACGACACCCATGGACGCGGTCGCGCCCACCTTCAACGGTCTGTTGCCATGCGGCTTCCTCGAGTCGGCTTCTCGATCCGCGTCTCATGCATAAGTGATGCTCGGTGCTCGTGCCATCCAGCGGCCGCGACGTGTCGGTACCGGTGCACGCAGCACGCCCACTGCGGGCCACAAGCGCCGCGGCTCTATTCAAAATGGCCCCGCCCGGGCTGGCGACCATTGCAGGCAGTTGACGCCGTTTACTGTGTGCTGGACGCGTCTCGGCCGTTTTGTTTGTTGCACAACTGCTCACCGGCGGAGCGGCGCCGCCGCCGCCGCCCGCTCCTCTCCTCACTCTTAGCTCACCGCTTCCTTTTGCAGCCTGTCCCGCTCCTCTCCTCACTCTTAGCTCACCGCTTCCTTTTGCAGCCTGTCCCCCACTCCTCTCTCCCTCTTCTTTTGATTTTCGGTTTCCTCTGTCTCGGTCTCGGTCTCTGCCTCTGTCTTTATCTCTTCCTCTGCCTCTGCCTCTGCTTCTGCCTCTGCCTCTGCCTATTCATCTGCATATATTCCTATGCCTATGCTTTGTTTGTTTGTTTATTGGGTGGTTCTCGACGCACTTTATGCACGCTCACGGCTAATGGCGCCGCCCACACTGTTTCGCCGGTGGGCCGCGGGATTTGGAAATGTCCCGAGTGGTGCGAGTGTTGAACCCCCTATGCCTATGCTCTGACACCGATAACACAGGCTCTCAACCTATCAACCGGGACGAGCGGGCGATTGGCGGAATTGGTCGGTGACGCCACATGGCGCCGGCCTCCTGGGGCGCGGTCGTCTGGGGGGGCGAGTGGTGGCTGCCGGCCATCTGGGGGGTGAGTGGCGGCTGCTGGTCGTCTGGGGCGAGTGGTGGCTGGATGGTATGGCCAAAGCGCCGGCCGTCTGGGGGAAGGGGCACGTGGTGGCTGTACGATGTGGCCGTACGGTGTGTCCAGCGTACCCCTTCCGAGTTCACGGATGTCGGCAGCCAAGGTTAGCCGGGTTGGGGTTGGGTGGCGCCGGCGTGCAGCAACATCCGGGGCTGCCGCTGGAGTGGATCTGGTGCGACGAGAATGTGCGTGCGAGTCACGCTGAGATCAAATCTGACAGCGCGCCGCCGGGTGATTTATACTTGGCCTCCGAACACATAGCATGGGACCGCATCAGAATTCCAAAGATTCTTCCTTTCATTGTTGTCTCGGTAATACCTGAAAAGACACAGCCTACATGTCAGTGCGCGGATGGATGTTTGGAGTGTTGATCAGCAAAGTTGGAAGGTGTGGCCAATAATGCATGGATGCATCTATACAGAATAAGCCAGCCCAGAACGCGCGGTCGGAACCGATGTCGATCTTCAATGAATGAATACATCGACGATCATCAAATTATCAACACTGAGAAACAATCGAATATACACCTGTTGGATGGACAATAGCGCAATACGCCTCTTACTAGCATTCTTTACGGTCGATTATCCAATCCCTGTTATTTTAGCTGCGATTGCCAATGTTGCGTTGGTACCGTCTGATACGTACCGTAACAATGCTTAAAACCTATGATGTAAATGGTTTTGCAACTTCTGGCCTTTCTGTCGCTGTGCGGCCATTTAGGTTTGATATGTCGCAATCATCGTTGCTCCAGGCGGCAGTCAATAGCGCAGAATCATTTTTTTTAGAGCTTGTTTCCTCACTGTTTTCCATGTAACTCTATTCTCCCATATGCCCTCTCCGCACCCCTTCCCTCTTCAATCCCAAAATTGATGATATCACCGCCAGATGTTCCAGCGACACCAGCAAAGAAGAATATTCAGCGACAATTTCAGGCATTGCTACAAGACAGCTTTCTGCTAGATATCGCAGGCTGGGTGTTTTGTCAAGCAATAGCTACTGTACTACAGCCACTAGTGGAGCTCTCCAGAACGTTCTAAAATAGCATGATGCTGCTATTGTATGGTTATGATGCTCATGGTGGCGCTATGGTATGTTTATGATTTTTATAAATGCGGCTTTTCCGCATATCGCGATCAGCGTATTCTCCTGAAAAATATTGGTGGTGTTCAACAATGCTCGGCGGTACGCATCACATGTTAAACACTAAAACTCCATCCGTGCTTACAACAATGATTGAATGAGCTCCGTGAGCCATGACCTTTGAATTACAACAAGATGCCTAAGCATAAACCCATGGAGAGATACGAGCCATACGCACTGCTACGACATATGTGTGGTTAGCTGCAAAACAGTTTTCGGAACGCATGAAAAGGTACTCCCGCCACACCTGTTGCTCAGCGACGCTTCTCTACTGCCGCCATACCTGCCGCTCAGCGACGCTTCTCTACTGCCGCCATATCTGCTGCTCAGAGACACTTCTCTGCTGCCGCCTTACCTGCTGCCCAGCGAAACTTCTCTACTCTACCTTGCTCCACTGAGCTTCACTGCAATCCTCCACTCAGCTGCTGCAATACTGCGGCTGTCGGACACACGTGGACGTACCACAGCCTGTGGTGCCTGCTGTACCGGCTGTGGTGCTGCCGGACGGATGGTGCTGCCCGAGGACTGGTGCTGCCGGACGGATGGTGCTGCCCGAGGACTGGTGCTGCCGGACGGCTGGTGCTGCCGGGCGGCTGGTGCTGCCGGACGGCTGGTACTGCCGGACGGATCGTGCTGCCCGAGGACTGGTGCTGCCGGACGGCTGGTACTGCCGGACGGCTGGTGCTGCCGGGCGGCTGGTGCTGCCGGACGGCTGGTACTGCCGGACGGATCGTGCTGCCCGAGGACTGGTGCTGCCGGACGGCTGGTGCTGCCGGGCGGCTGGTGCTGCCGGACGGCTGGTACTGCCGGACGGATCGTGCTGCCCGAGGACTGGTGCTGCCGGACGGCTGGTGCTGCCGGGCGGCTGGTGCTGCCGGACGGCTGGTACTGCCGGACGGATCGTGCTGCCGGACGGCTGGTGCTGCCGGGCGGCTGGTGCTGCCGGAGGACTGGTGCTGCCGGACGGCTGGTACTGCCGGACGGATCGTGCTGCCCGAGGACTGGTGCTGCCGGACGGCTGGTGCTGCCGGACGGCTGGTGCCGCCGGACGGCTGGTGCCGCCGGACGGCTGGTGCCGCCGGACGGCTGGTGCTGCCGGACGGCTGGTGCCGCCGGACGGCTGGTGCTGCCGGACGGCTGGTGCCGCCGGACGGCTGGTGCTGCCGGACGGCTGGTGCCGCCGGACGGCTGGTGCTGCCGGACGGCTGGTGCTGCCGGGCGGCTGGTGCCGCCGGACGGCTGGTGCTGCCGGACGGCTGGTGCCGCCTGACGGCTGGTGCTGCCGGGCGGCTGGTGCCGCCGGACGGCTGGTGCTGCCGGACGGCTGGTGCCGCCTGACGGCTGGTGCTGCCGGGCGGCTGGTGCCGCCGGACGGCTGGTGCTGCCGGACGGCTGGTACTGCCGGGCGGCTGGTGCCGCCGGAGGACTGGTGCAGGTGGGCGGCTGGTGCCGCCGGACGGCTGGTGCTGCCGGGCGGCTGGTGCTGCCGGACGGATCGTGCTGCCCGAGGACTGGTGCCGCCGGACGGCTGGTGCTGACGGACGGCTGGTGCCGCCTGACGGCTGGTGCTGCCGGGCGGCTGGTGCTGCCGGACGGCTGGTGCTGCCGGACGGCTGGTGCTGCCGGACGGCTGGTGCTGACGGACGGCTGGTACTGCCGGACGGATCGTGCTGCCCGAGGACTGGTGCTGCCCGAGGACTGGTGCTGCCGGACGGCTGGTGCTGCCGGGCGGCTGGTGCTGCCGGAGGACTGGTGCAGGTGGGCAGGAGGCTTGCTATGGCGGCCAACATGAGATATCGTCGGTCGCGTTGAGCCAGTCCAGTCTATTAGAGTAAAGGTTCGCTAGTCTCAGTCTGTTAGAGTAAAGGTTTGCTAATCTCAGTCTGTTAGAGTAAATGTTTGCTAGTCTCAGTCTGTTAGAGTAAAGGTTTGCTAGTCTCAGTCTGCTAGAGTAAAGGTTTGCTAGGTTGGTTGGTTATTGGTTTTACGACACGTCGACCGTTGAGTCATGTAGCGTCGCCAATCTCTCACGCCGATTGGTCGCGGGCGAAGAGTAGCGACAGGTGAGACTCGAACCCACAACCTTTCGATTGTGAGACGAGCATCTTACCCCTAGACCACTCGTCCCATTAAAGGTTTGCTAGTCTCAGTCTGCTAGAGTAAAGGTTTGCTAGTCTCAGTCTGTTAGAGTAAAGGTTTGCTAGTCTCAGTCTGTTAGAGTAAAGGTTTGCTAGTCTCAGTCTGTTAGAGTAAACGTTTGCTAGTCTCAGTCTGTTAGAGTAAAGGTTTGCTAATCTCAGTCTGTTAGAGTGAAGATTTGCTAATTTCAGTCTGTTAGAGTAAATGTTTGCTAGTATCAGTCTCTTAGAGTAAAGGTTTGCTGGTCTCAGTCTGTTAGAGTAGTGGCTTGCTACTACCAGTATGATCGAGTAGCGAGTCGATTTCACCCTCCTGTCACCGGCCATGGCGTCAACAGTAAGCGGCCTTTGGCGTATGCCGTCTGGCCGCTGCAGCCGGTACGCCTGGGCCAAAGGAGTTCGGAAGCCAACCTCATTGTTCTGTTCGGCGACGGGTGCCTGAGCGTGGTTCTCGTGGTTCGTCGGTCTCCATTGCATGCCGAAACCGGTCTTCGACAATGGCCGGTGCTGGCGCAGCATTGATGCGCTGTGATGGAATGCCAGAGGACCTTCCATGATCCTGCCGTGCAGCCGCTGCACTAAACGACGCACGTGCTGAGAGAGAGATCGGCACCGGCTCTCTCAGCATGTGAGAAAATCGGGCAGAGCCGAACCTAACCGTGACCAGCACGTTCACTATGCAGAATGCAGCCCATGAGTAAGAAGTCAAATCTGTGAAAATAACTGCAACTCTGCAAAACAAGCAATCAATATTGCAATTAATCATACCTACATGTATTTTTGAAGTATGTCAGTCATTTAATATTGAACATTGAAGTAGCCATAGTCATTCAACTTTTCGAAGGCACGAGCTCGTTAACTATATCCGATAACAAGGCATCAAATCGTTTGGCGATTTGATGGCAAAACGGACAAACTTGCTGACAAGCCGGGGAAAATAAACCATGGGAACCATGGAAACCGAACGGCCGGTCTGTGTAGGCAAACTTCGCGAAAAGCTGACAAGTCCTGGCTGGTGTGCAGGGAAACACGTTGGGCGCAAGTGTGGATCCTCGGAGAATATACCTTTTCGGTCTGTTAGGTTGGGACAGCTGTTGGGTCTGTTAGGTCGGGAGAATAAAACACATGTTGACTGTATTCAGTGAGGATATTTACCCCGCCCCAAAAGGGTGGGCCGAATTACTGTTTGTCCTTCCCCTTTCCACGGTGAGGGCGGGGGCGGGGAGGCGGAGTATGACCGTACTGCTTCCCGCGAAGTCACCCCCTGGACAACGTCTACGGAGATGTGTGAGATATAATGTCTGACAGTATGGTCCGATTCAAACCGTTATTTTGCATTCGGTGGGCCACCCACAGAAGTCCTCAGAACGTTGAAGTCGCTAAAGCGCACTGATGTGCGTATATTTTGCGCCTTGGTTTCACCCAGCATGTGATATCGATGCATTGCCCCAGCCTAGTTGCAGTGTGCGTGTCCCAGATGTGCGTCACACGGCCCTTACCATCGCAATTGCAAGACACCACAAGCTAAGTGCAAGCAACGCGCGAAATTGTACATTGGAACCTTCTCCCACCAATCACACGTTCCGGCTGCCTTCATGCATGACTAGGCTTATAGCACAAGCTAAATGTTTCTTCATAGTATGCATCACATATGTGATGGAGCGCTTTCTTTGTTCACTGGGTTCAAGACGATACACTTTCCACGATAATTGCAAGCATGTGCGCAATGGCAAGCAAGACGAAATGCGAATACTTAGATCTGTAGGGTTGTTTATAGCTTCTTTTTTCCACATCACAGCCACTGGAAGGCGTCGAAAGCAGCGCTGTCTATTGGCTGGTGTTGCCCAGCGTTTGAGTTGTTGATGGACACCAAATGAGACAGCCGTAAAATTACGGCCATTCGTACGGCCGCTATTTAAATTGGCCATTCGTCCCGGCCAATTTAAATAGCGGCAAACGCGGACAGGAGTGCGCTCAAAGAGGCCATCGGTCGAACGTTGAATATGCTCGTAATCAGCGAGCGCTCTGTTTTCGAAGGACTCGTCGATGGTGGTTGGAACACGGCGTGCCGCACCGGTGTGCAGCACCGGTGGGTCGTATCGGTGGGTCGTACCGGTGGGTCGTACCGGTGGGTCGTATCGGTGGGTCGTACCGGTGGGCCGCGCTCTCTTATCGATGCGTTGGTGCCGAGACACCGCCCGGTCCGACCGTCGATGGCCGGTTTCGGTCGATCGGCGCATAGCCCCGGGCTGTCATGTCGGCTGGCCACATAGCCCTGGGCTGACACGTCGGCTGGCCACATAGCCCTGGGCTGACACGTCGGCTGGCCACATAGCCCCGGGCTGTCACGTCGGCTGGCCACATAGCCCCGGGCTGTCACGTCGGCTGGCCACATAGCCCCGGGCTGTCACGTCGGCTGGCCACATAGCCCCGGGCTGTCACGTCGGCTGGCTACATAGCCCCGGGCTGTCACGTCGGCTGGCCACATAGCCCCGGGCTGTCACGTCGGCTGGCTACATAGCCTGGGCTGTCACGTCGGCTGGCCACATAGCCCTGGGCTGTCACGTCGGCTGGAACTCTGGCTGTCACGTCGGCTGGCCACATAGCCCCGGGCTGTCACGTCGGCTGGCCACATAGCCCCGGGCTGTCACGTCGGCTGGCCACATAGCTCTGGGCTGTCACGTCGGCTGGCCACATAGCCCCGGGCTGTCACGTCGGCTGGCCACATAGCCCCGGGCTGTCACGTCGGCTGGCCACATAGCCCTGGGCTGTCACGTCGGCTGGCCACATAGCCCCGGGCTGTCACGTCGGCTGGCCACATAGCCCCGGGCTGTCACGTCGGCTGGTCACATAGCCCCGGGCTGTCACGTCGGCTGGCCACATAGCCCCGGGCTGTCACGTCGGCTGGCCACATAGCCCCGGGCTGTCACGTCGGCTGGTCACAGTGACCTGTGCACACCTGCCGGCGGCGGCCTTGTGTCGCCCGACACGGACTATGACGGCCTTGGGGCGGCTGCCAGACTTGGGACAGGCTCCAGGTGGCACCAGCTGACCAGCTGACCAGCTGTTTCCGTCAGATTGTCCGATTCGGGGCATTCCAATGTGACACACACAATGAACCCGTAGTGGCAAAGACATTGGGGATTCAAAATTGCAGGTTGCAGGAATGGATATGATGTGCTTGACTATGTATATATATATGTATATATATATATATGCCCCACCTCACCCCTCAACGTCCCCTGCACACGCCATCAATTTCATAAAAGTACTACATTGTTGTCTTGCAGGGCACAATTATCATTCTCGTAGGGACATACAACTTTCGGAAGCCTCCTGGCGGAGTGGGTTTTTCGCTGTTATGGGCCCCTCTAAACACTCCAGGTTAATAATTAGGCTGAAACAGTTGCAGAGGTCCCACTGTGAGTGGCAAAGAGCTTTCTACAAGAAACTTCTGACAAATGCCTAGATGCTCTCCGTGGCTGTCAGACGACTCTCCGGAAGTGTAGCTATCAAACAGCCACCTGTAGCTGTTTTAGGGCATTTTGTAGCTATCAAATGGTCACCTGTAGCTATGTTAGGTTCCCCTGTAGCTATCAAATGGTCACCTGTAACTGTGTCTGGGGCCTCTGAAGGTATCAAATTGCCACCTGTAGCTGTGTCAGGCTGTAGCTCTCCAATGGTCACCTGCAGCTGTGTCAGGGCCCTCTGTAGCTATCAGAGGTCTTAAGTAGCTGTCCCATTGTTCTATGTGGTTGTCGATGACCCCCTCCTCCATCCCCAGCAGCTTGCTCCCTTTAGCTGCTAAGGGACCGTTAAAAACTATCAAAAGCCCTCTATATCTGTAAGATGGTTCCTGTAATTGTCAGAACGGCCTTTGTCGCCAATGGAGCGATCTGTGATATCGCAGAACGTTTGCAGCTGCTATGGGGTCCCAGATGTCATGAACAGTGATCCCTACCCTAAACGGCGCAATAAAAGAAGAGGAAGATTTGCAAATTTCGATATATGATTAGTTATTTTTGGTATAAAATTAATCCATAAAAAAATTGGCAGAAGTGTCGCCATACTAGTAGATTCTTTCTTGTCTCGATCGGGAGTTTTCCGATGCCTTGAGAAGAGCACATTCTCCTCTTCTCTCTCTTGTGTGCCTCTATGTTTTCTGGCATTTGTTTTTAGTTTCTATTGGTTGTCATGGAAATAAGTTCACAGAAAAATCCACCAGGGAACCCCACAGTTGTTGGGGCCTGTGCCTACAATGGCATTCTGTCTTTTGAAAAATGCATATATTTTTAGGGATGGTGTGATTGTGGTAATGTGAGTACTAACATTTCTAGGGTATGATTCTCCTGTAACGCACATTTCCTAAAAGCACGCACCGGTTTTTATTTTCATTACCTAGGGCGCATGCGTCGCACCAGAAGGATGCACGCAGCAGAAATCAGTAGTCTGACGAATTATGCAGGGGTAAGCGTGTGCGCGCTGCCTTCCTTTGACATAGAGGGAAATACGAACTTGTCTTCGAAGGTAGGTGCTGAATTCTGTTTGCAAAGAAGCATTACAAAGATAAGAAATATTGCCCGCTGTCAGTAACTTAACATTATCGCAGAGCCTATCACTTGTAATGCTAAATATGATGGCGCGTTTGCGAGCCGGTTTCATGGCGGGGGCGGAGGGCTTAATTACCGAGAATGCATGCGCTGATGGGAGAGCACTGGATGTCGGGAGTGCGCTTTTAGGGCTTCGGGTGTTCCAATGGCGAATATGAGTAATAGTAGTGCCCCAAGTACGGACTTCGTGCGCACATGTACAGTGTTCCTCCTCACGTTCGGCTACTGAGGATATAGGATATTGCTAATGAGGGTGGTGCCCCTTCGATGGGACAAAATGGGCACAGAGGGTGCCATGCAAACCCCATATTCCCATCAAATCAGAGATCAGTTAGAAAAAGGCGGTGACGTTTTCCAGGAGAGCATGAAACATGGAAATTTGTCCTTTAAAATTGCAAAATTTTGTGTTTGCTCCGAACACAAGGAGGGAGCGACCAGTGGCGACTCTAGAAATGGATCGGCTGGTCGATTTGGGCGTGGCAGAGGTAGTTGGCTATTCTGACCTCTCACTTCTACATTTCGGTTCACCCTCGGATTTCGCGTCAGTACGGACTCCTGGGGGGGGGGAAGTAGACATAGCCCCGTGACCCTTTATATCTGCGATAGGGGGGGGGGGACGACGTCTCCCCTCCGAATATGTTCCCATGCGTCTGGGATGATTCCCAGCGTAGTCGCCGACGATGCACCCGACGGAAACGACTCGGCACCCTGCGGCGCGGGCGCACCCGAGTGTCCTGGAGAAGCCTCTCTACAGTGAGAGAAGGCGCCGCCGAAAAGTGGGAAGGAGAGTAGACCCCTCGTCCCCCGCTAACTACGCCCGTGCCATGTGCATTGTGATAAGCTAGGTTTATAGCCGGTGCACATTCGCCAACGTTGATCGTACCCCGATCGGCGCCGTATAGCCGTCGCTGGTTTCCACCATTCCAGCGTGTGTTGGTGGATGGCACTGGCCGGCACAGAGGCAGTCGGGGATGCTGCTGGGCGCCTCCCTCCCCTTTGTGCCGGGCGGTGATTTCCGTGAGCTCTGTGTTTTGCGAGAGGCTGTGCTGCAACAGACAATTGTTGGTACACGCGCGTCGTAGCGAAGCCGTATTTGCGAGCGAAGACGAAGCCAAGGCGAGTTGACTCCCGTTTGTATGCGATAGACGTTCGTCTGATCGACTGTACTCGACTCGACTCGGCCCAGCCCGACCGTCAAGCTTTCGAAACTTCCATAACGTCTGTGTTGCAACGTGTCAAGCTCTAATTAATTCCTTCACTCAATATTAGATGCCGTTATTTTGATCATAGTAGCTTTCAGCACGATTATTTCTTTGACGTGTGAAGATTTTATTTGATTTCTTTGACATGATGATTTCTTTGACTTTTGACAATTAACAGGTTTCATGGCAGAGCTCAGCCGGTGTCGGTTCAGCAGGCGCCAGCTTCGGGTCAGCCTGCCAGCCGCTGGTCACGTGGTTACGTCGTCCGGCCATCTGGCATACGCGCGCCGAGGTCAGGCGACTACGCTGCCAGCGCCTCTCCGATGGAGGGTGACACGCAGGACGGTTGTGTGCGGCATATGCTAAACAGGAAGACCGCGAGACAACTCACATGGCGTGAACCCGCGCCCATCTCACGACTCGTACAGCGTGAACCCGCGCTCATCTCACAACTCATACGGCGTGAACCCGCGCTCATGTCACGACTCATACAGCGTGAACCCGCGCCCATCTCACGACTCATACAGCGTGAACCCGCGCTCATCTCACAACTCATACAGCGTGAACCCGCGCTCATGTCACGACTCATACAGCGTGAACCCGCGCTCATGTCACGACTCATACAGCGTGAACCCGCGCTCATCTCACGACTCATACAGCGTGAACCCGCGCTCATGTCACGACTCATACAGCGTGAACCCGCGCTCATCTCACAACTCATACAGCGTGAACCCGCGCTCATGTCACGACTCATACAGCGTGAACCCGCGCTCATGTCACGACTCATACAGCGTGAACCCGCGCTCATGTCACGACTCATACAGCGTGAACCCGCGCTCATCTCACGACTCATACAGCGTGAACCCGCGCTCATCTCACGACTCATACAGCGTGAACCCGCGCTCATCTCGACTCATACAGCGTGAACCCACGCTCTCCCACTCATACGGCGTGAACCCGCGCTCATCCACGACTCATACGCGTGAACCCGCGCTCATGTCACGACTCATACGGCGTGCACCTGCGCTCATGTCACAACTCACATGGCGTGCCCGCCTTTCCCATACAGCGTGCACCCGCGCTTATCTCAAAACGCACAAACCGTGCACCTGCGCTTATCTCGCAACTCATTTAGCGTGCACCTGCGCTAGTCTCACAATTCGGCGTGGTGCGTGAGATTTCAGCGTTAGATACGGATACCATATTTGGAAGGTGAACCCGGTTTTGGTATCATTGCAGCCATTTTCTACCGATTCGGATTGTTTTTTTTTAAATGCGCATATGCCGAGCAGAGGTAGGAAAACGTGCTACTTGGGCGTAAGTGACAAATATCCTGCTACTTGGGCTACGTGGCAAATATCCTGCTACGTGGGCGTACGTGGCAAATATCCTGCTACTGGGCGTACGTGGCAAATATCCTGCTACTTGGGAGTACGTAATAATATCGGACAGTTCGCCGCGGTTCTGGTGACATCCTATCTGGTGACTGGTGGTATCCTATCAGGACCGGACATTAATTATCTGAAGGCCGTTTTTTTTGCTTAGGAGCGTACCCAGTCAATTTCCTTTTGCCAATCATCCACACAGCATACGTACACGTCATCTTATTCCAGTGCAACATGCATGTGAAGCGTACCCAAGCAATTCCATGCTGGTGATCCATAGGCACCAGTGGGCGCGAGTGATCAATCCTGGTCGAAGCGCCCTAAAGCCCAAATAACTAACTAACTAACTAACTAACTAACCGAGAGTCGTCAGCGGGGACGAGTGGTCTAGGAGTAAAATGCTCGTCTCACAATCGAAAGATTGTGGGTTCGAGTCTCACCTGTCGCTACTCCTCGCCCGCGACCAATCGGCGTGAGAGATTGGCGACGCTATATGACTCAACGGTCGACGTGTCGTACAACCAATAACCAACCGAGAGTCGTCAGCGGAAATGAGAAAAATTCCACTCGCAACAACTATAGATTTTGATACGACCGTAGCAGACGTGTCACCTACAAGCTGTCACCTGGCACAATTGGGAAGCTGAACGCGACGCAACAATTTCGCTCTGCGCGTAATTTTATTATTTCCACATGGCCTGCTGGCTGGTCAACATAAAATAAGCGGACATGAACAGTGATGGAGCCGTGAAGCATTGGAGGGCTAAGTGCAACTTCATTCCGCTCCATGCTACACGGCACTCCATATGTTAGGCATGCTGCATGGGACACAAGTGCACCGCCCCCTCCGTTATTGGCGGCTCGGGACAACATTAAATCATTGTTGCATCGTTACAGTATTGCGTGGCAAGGAACTGCATCAAGTGTGCTTCCCTCAACCTTCCCTCAACTCCCGTTGGTCTGATTGGTTCCATGTACTAGACATGCTTGGTATAATCATGATTTGACAATGCCGTTGACTGTGTCGATGACTGTACACTGGTACAGTATACATTCTTGTATACATGTCTGTCATTGGGAAATTTAATAGTGTTGACAGTAATCTGAGTTTGTTAAGCTCTGTTAAGCTGTGTTAATTTGGCTCATTACCTTGCTAATCGCAGCATGTTTTGGCTCCCATGCCTGTGACTCACCCTCACCGGTGATCGCCAAATCAGTGTTTTGTACAGCCTGATGGATGCGGTGAACAATGGGCACGTCACATCCCAATACAGTTGCACATACTGGTGAACGGTGAGAGATACATGACCGGATACCAAATGAAAGATCACATGAAGACTACAAAATTCTTGTTTGGAACATTTTAGCGCCTATCTGAGTGACAGTCGACGTCTACACATAGGCTTACTGTTAGCCATCAGCATGTGACAGCCTGATGGTGTCTGGTATTCCGTAGGTGACAGACTGTATACTTCATTCACTCCTGATGCCAAGATTGGAGTCACTATTTCTGTGATCGTATGTTCTGCGACATCTCCGCCATCGGACATCTCTGCCGTATATGGAAAACGCATTCAAATATGAATGCACGGCAGCAAGCTATCGAACTTGGCCTTACATATTTATAAAGTTCCTGAACTTTCCTCAATGTTAAATACAATAAGTCGCACATCTTCACGGGCTGCCAAGGGAGTGCAGTTGTAGTCAGTCCGCCAGTTTCTTGTTGCGGTATGGTGCCCGTTCCTGTGCCAGCAGCAGGGAAGCCTCAGTTTCGGAGCCCGACTCTCTCCTTCCTCAATTCTTGCTTGTTCAACTTCCCTGCCATATATTCTTTTACGTTGTGTCATATTGTAATGCATGATAACTGCATATCTGCAGAAATTATCCGGCCCAAGCCCGACCCAAACCCGACCTAGGGGACGAGTGGTCTAGGGGTAAGATGCTCGTCTCACAATCGAAAGGTTGTGGGTTCGAGTCTCACCTGTCGCTGCTCTTCGCCCGCGACCAATCGGCGTGAGAGATTGGCGACGCTACATGACTCAACGGTCGACGTGTCGTAAAGCCAATAACCAACCAACCAAACCCGACCTCTGAAGTCCCAGAGCCGGTACGAGCCCGACGCAAGTCGCAGGCTCGGTCCAAACTCAAGTTTTGCAGGGACCAGGCTAGTTTCACTTTGCGGTCTACTTTCGTAGTCTCACTGGACCGTCCAGTGGACGGTCCAGCCAGTCATAGATGTGACCATATGAAATTTTGGTCAAATCTAGACAAAAAGTACCTTCCCGTGATCGCAAGAACATGATGAACAAAAATCAAATTGGTTCCAAAGCGAATTCACTAAAAAATGTGTATGAGCATTACCCTGGCTACTGCGAATGAACAGGATTTTCTGACTCTGAACACCAAACGATGGTAGCTTTCCATTATCTTGGTCGAACTATATTGCTTACTAAATAAAGTGCATAATAACTAAATAAAGTCTCACTTTCGCTACTCTTCGCCCGCGACCAATCGGCGTGAGAGATTGGCGGCGCTATATGACTCAACGGTCGACGTGTCGTAACAAAACAATAACCAACCAACCCAATGCCATGATCAGATGTGTTCGCTGTTCATGTCCGGCGGTGAGAGACAGTCCAACAATTATTTTTGGGATCGGGTGCAACTGCCATTGGCAATCGTCGTAATGTCAGTGGATAGCCAGCCCAGTAATGAAAGATAAACGCCGCAGTTAAAGGGTTAATAATTAAGAGGATTCATGTACATGTACACTGTACAGGGGGCACGTAAGCGAGACAATAATAACTGTCAATGATATCTGGACATGCTGTGCACTGTCCCGTGCACTGTGTAATGAGCACTGTTGCTCTAATGGTTCTTATTGTCTTCTTCAAAACCATTGGGATGCCTTAAATCCTCATTGAGGTGGCTGAAATAAAAGTTCAAATACAAATCAATGAAAAGGCCAAAACAAAAGTATACAAAACAACTCTCCTGGGCGGTGGACTCGCCATTCAGGTGTACGTCTGTACGATATATTTGGGGGTAGACTCGCCATTCAGGTGTACGTCTGTACGATATATTTGGGGGTAGACTCGCCATTCTGGTGTACGTGTGTACGATATATATGGGGGTAGACTCGCCATTCGGGTGTACTTCTGTACGATATATATGGGGGTAGACTTGCCATTCGGGTGTACGTCTGTGCGATCCATGGGGGAGTAGACTGGCTCGGGTTTCGCCCTCGCTCGTAATCAGCCAATTAGCTGTGACTGGCTCTTCGAATATCACATGGATGGTGGGCCGACATTATCTCTCGCCGGGCGGGTGTGCAAACACGTGGTGTGTGGTTAGCCCCGAGTGCCGCCGTGGCAGCTGGCAACTGGCAGACGTTGCAACGGGCAGCTGGTACTTATGAGCAGCTGCGAGGACCGGTTGAATCCACGAACTGCAAGCGGGGCGGTGTGCATTCGGCACTCGGCGTGGAGGAATCCCGCCGTCTGCGGATCGACGTGCGTGAACTTGGTGACGCCGAAGGAACATTTGCCACGACCCGCACACACCAACCGAAGTAATCACGACGGTATCGTTCGGCGACCTTTCGTCGTCTCCAGCCCAACACATTCTAGTTGCCAGGTGGTGACGTGACCACCGGGGCCGCCTTCACCGTCCACAGCATCGTCGGTTGCCGGGACGCCGGCCGGACCAGCGGTGGAGTCGGCCGGCCAGCGGTTGCCCACCTGCGCGACCGCGGCTCGCGCGCCGCCGCCCGTCGGCCGCCGCGCACGTCCGGCCCACTCGGCACGGCCACGGCCAGGCGGCGGGGAGGGGTTAGCGGCGCGCTATAATCCGGCTGCGCCAGGGGTCATCGTTCCCGTGCCGACCGTGGCGCGCGCCGCCTGACGGCCGGCGCGCGCACTAACGGCCGCCTGGACGCCGGCCGTGCCGCTGCAGGAAATGCCGCGCCTGGCACAGCCTCCAACCGACGGCTAGGGGCTGCGACGGGGACGGGGCCGACGCCCCTGACCTGAGGTGAGGTCGGGGGCCGGCGCCTGAGAGGCCGCCATCAAGTCCGGACGAGCGGATGAAACGGATGGTAACAATGGGAATGGCGAAAAAAGACATTCAAGGCCATCTGGGAATCGTTGGTCACGTGCAGATATTTTTATGTCCGAAGGAGGATCGATTAGGTTGAATGATCGACAATCAGGCTGCATAAGATCCGGCAAGCGTTGCCATGATGCAGAGTTTTTCTGCGCAGCTGGGTAAATGCCACAACCGCGAGAAAAGGACGGGAAAGACCAGTTAGTCTAGGGAATATTTATATAAGCATGGATTTTCCTGAAATATCGTAACCTTAAATTATTCCTTGTGACACTATTTAGCTCATACAGTTTAATTCGTGTTTCCCCCCTCAATCTTTATATTCTCGGCAAGGGGAAGCGTTCTCTATATCTAGATGGGTATTCAACAATCCCGATGGAAATGGCATTTGATGATATATTTCCTGGACATCCACAATTACTTCTGAGAAACTCCACTGAGACATGGGCATGATATCATTTCAAAAAGTTAATGCAATTCAACATTGATGAATACTGTCACATCCCTATATAGCTGAACGGAAAGCACAAATCGAACGTAAAATAACGGATAGTGAAGGTCTGTTCACATATTTCTTGGAATGGCCGTCCCATGGCTTTGACTGATGCATCCAACAATTTGTAAATGGATTCATGTATGGTACCAATGACGACTGCACGCATATGTAAGGAAAGTGCCCAGGACGACTTATTAATCTGATGTGCGACTGAATGTGTTTGCAAAAACTCCGATCCGGTTCCTGTTAGGCACTACGAGCACCGTTAGCTAGCAGAGCCCATGCGCTCCCGGACGACATGAGTCGATATTTTTTCATGGATTGGCACGGACTTACACATTCGCTGGAAGGTTACAGACATGAGTGGGAACTCCACTTCGCAATCGATACGCCCCAAAACCACGAACTCCACTTCGTTGAGGGAGTATGCACCGATGTTGATCCAGTATTTCGTCAGTGTTGTTCTGCAAACGAATTTTTTGCGTGAAATATTTGATCTCAAAATACGATGAAGTGTCCACTTGGAGTGATTTTATACCTTTATTCAACAGACAGTATTTATCTCCTAACCGTTGATACTTCGAACTGGTTACTTGCATTTTTTTCCTAAACCAAGCACCTCTGTAGAGCGGTTCCTTTTCGACTTCTTCAAACATGCAAAATCTGGGGGGAGGGGGTCGCAAACTCCGGAAAGCGAATGATTCCTAGAGCATTGAAAACGTCATCTCTGCGTGGGTATGTGAGTCGTGTGAGTAAGTGCAAACCTTCTGAAAAAGACCTGAGCTTTTCCAATTAGCGGGTCTTCCCGGACCATTATGGATCCTCGGCCGCCACGGAATCGGAATGTTCGTCATCGGAGCTACAGCAACTCGCCATCCAGTAGTGGTCGGTCAGTCAACACACTACTGCATTAGGGATCCTCCGCCGCTACGATATCGGAATGCTCGTCACGGCCCCAAACGTGGATATCTCAAATGTACTAACATTCCTCAATTCCATCAAAGTGCATATTGTGCACCGGCGGTTTGTGGGGTGGACTTAGATTATGGTAGCTTCCCCCTCCTGTCGATGCAGCACTGTAAACCGTGCCTTCAATGTTTTATCTACAACACAACTGACGTGGTTTGACCGAGTGACTTGTGTTCTCATTTCCATGCACCATTTCCATTGATTTCGGTTGTCCTAATTAACTATGTATCTTACTCGCATTCTCTGTCATCGTTTTTGTACACATTTCGTTTGATCTCCTGAAGTGTTTCTAACATGTTAATTACGGGCGCAATATAGCCGTAGCCGCTGACGCGCCAAATTTATAACTACACACTCGGCATCCTCCTTCGTGTACGTGATGCTGATGAGACTGGCCATGTGAACACAGTGGGGCCGACAATTTCTTTAGAACTCGGGATATAGCATTGATTCGGCTGTTTCAGTCTCTTTGTTCTCGTCTGATGGTAACTTCCCTTTGTAGGCTTAACCCAGATGTGCTGCTGTGGCGCTTATTAAGCCTTAGCATTTCGTGACTTTATGTCAGTATGACAGACATGCACCGGGTCTTTGGCAGTCCACAACCAGGAGAGCATGGACGTACATGTGCCGGGTCTCTGGGAGACGGCATCACGATAACAAGGATAGACATGTGCCGGGTCTCTGGGAGACGGCACCACGAGAACGAGGTTAGACATGCGCCCGAACTGTGGCGGAGCGAACACCGGGCCCGGCCCGTTGGGCGGCGGCAGTGTTCTGCGCGTGGTCAGCACGTCTCCTACTCACGCGCCGAGTCACGACTCCACCCGACTCGGCCGCAGCCGGCGCAGCGCAACGGGAAGCATTCTAGCGTCGAAAGCTCATGCTCTCCCAAGGATCATGATCTCCAAAGCTTATAACCTCCAAGAATCATAGCGTTCAAAAAGCGAAGTTCAATACAAAAATGGTCTGAATAGGATGCGATCATTATAGTGCGTGGAGGTTGTTACCTTTGGAGGTTACGAGCTTTGCAAATAAATAAACATTGGATACTATGATACGGCGCCGGCGCACTGCGGCTGACTCGGGTGCCTGGCGGTCGGACCACGCCGCCTGCTCGTGCGGCCATTAGCGCGCGCGCGCGGTGCCAGCTCGGTTTGCGTGAGAACGGCGCGTCGCCAGGTGACCGTTAGCTGACGGACCGGTCAGCGGCGGCACCGGCGAGCCGGCCTTCGGGCGGCGCCGCCGCGCTGCAGCACTGAGTGAACTTGACGGCCGCTACCGGCCTGCCGGGCTGTTCCGGGCGGCGGATCCCACCCAGCTGCTGATGTAGGGACATTGCTGCTCGCGCGTGCCGTTGTGTACTGGAGAACCTGGTTCTGACGGCGGCCGTTGTTCTGACGGTTTGGCCCACGCGCGTCATGGCTTGGGTGAAATGTTGGCTGGCCTAGCAGACTCAAAGGCCACCAACTCCTGCCGTTCCTGGCACCCGCCGTCCTCACCTGAAGAATCGGGCCCCTTGGTGGTCGCCGGCATGCTATCACGCGATCACAAAACGACGACGGGCAGAGAGGGCATTCCATCGGCGCCTCTGCGATGATTGAGGAAGAAGCAAGGAGGGCAATATTTGAATGTTGTAAAACGATACTGAGTGAAAAGGAGAAAAAATTATGCCCTTCAGCAGTCAGTTCAATTACTTCATTCCCCTCGCAAAAGTCTGGTCGTTGATCAGAGCGTTTTACCAGAGAAAACTCCTAGTTTGCGTTTTTTTCCTCACATTTAACTTAACCAGAAAAATACGTAAACCCAGTAAATGCAGCAGAACAGTTTGCCCGACACTACTCGCATATATCCAGATCGGATCAGTATAGCCCAAATACCATTGATCACATTCACAGGGAGCTGTTACACCGTAATTTTACATCTGATAATCATGAGTCATATAATTCCCTTTTCACGCTATGCGAGCTGCAATTGTCCATCGACAAGTGCGGGAACACGTCTGATGGTCTGGTTGAATTATCCTAGTGCTTCTTTCGTAATATCTCGGACCAAGCCAAACAATCTCCTTTACAGCTTCAGCCACCTTTGGACTGGTAACTACCTCCCACCTGAATACTTAACTCTACATCCCATAATTATATCGTTACATTCCTTGAGCCCGGAAATAAACCAAATCAGCCATCAAGCCACACACCAATCTGCCTTACAAGTTGCGCATGCAGATTGCTCGAAAGGATGGTGGATATGCGACTACGAACATTCCTTGAAAACAATTCAGTAATTTTTCCGTGCGAGGCGCAGCACAGCAACGAACCTTATACGCATAATACACGATTTCCAAATGGGCTTCAGAGAAAAACGTGTATTAGTACCTGTCTTCTTAGATCTCGAAGCAAAGTTTGATACAGTGAACAGGTTTGCCCTCTTCATTAATATACATCAGGCTGGTATTCGTGGTCGTGTGGCTTCCTTCATATACAATTTCTTAAGCCATCTTTTTTTCTCTGTGCGATGTGGCAACATAGTTTCCCGTGAAACTGAGCAGGAGCATGATCTCCCACAAGGCAGCGTGCTATCACCCACGTTATTTCTGATTTTCATTGATAAGATATTTAACTTCATACCAGCATAATTGCACCATCCATTATTTGCAGATGATTTGGTCCTCTGAAACACCAACAGCGATGTAAATATGACCAATGTCATGATGCAGCGTGGCTTATTACAAGTAAACACTTGGTGCAGGACATGGGGTCTTTCCCTTTATATGTGGAAATGTGCTACAGTGATCTTTACCCGCCGACGTACTCGCATTCTCCCAGCTATTCCACTGTGTCTTGACGGTATACATATACCAGATGCTACCGAATTAAATAACTAGGTATTGTACTTTATCGTGGATTATGTTTCAATACACATGTAGAGTACATCCGAACAAAATGCTTACGCCGATTAAATATCATACAGGCAATATTGGGAAAGAATGAGGTGCAGATCGTAAAACATTTTTTTCATTTGCATATATCACTGATCATACCCATCTTAGAATGCAACACGTTTCTTTTTGTTGATTTATCACCTGCAATTGTGCACCGTTTGGAGGCCATTCAAAACGAAGCTCGCCGTTTAATTACTGATGCCTTTTATTCCACCCCTGTAGTTAATATTCAGATTGAAACGCAAACCTTGAACCAATTGAACCAATTGAACACACCAATTAACAAACATTGAAACCCAGCCTACAGCAACTTCGATCATGTAACCTTGTGAGGTATGCAGCAAGAGTTCGGCCACAGCCAACAACACATGTGTCACACATCAGTTTATTTATGACATCGCGACCATACCGTGGCCGAGGCCGACCAATCCATACAATTCCAGATTCGCTCGGGAACTTCCTTGGAACGCTCAAAACTTCAAAACTGAACATTGCATCTCTTCCCAGCCATGCGTGTACAATTTTGGATTAGCCCCGCACCAATTGTCCACTACCTATTTTCGATTCTGAAATCTCAGCTCAGCACTTCGTTGTGCGAAATCTGGTTCACGACTTATATTACACACATACTTCGTTCGCATTGTTCTTCACAGATGGATCACATGCAGACGGATATTGAAGTATTTTTGCATGTCTCGGGACAACGTACAATTTTTTTTCTTCAAATAAAGCTTTTTCTTCATTTCAACATATTTGTTTGTCTTTATCCGTGGCAAAGTGTCATCCGCTAGAGATTTGTTACGTTAATGAAAGGGTTACGTTAAACTGACTTATGTGGCATCCGGTGATAACGAACAAGCAAAAGAGGAAAAATGGGAGATGCCGGCAAACAAAGAACATGGCCAAGCGCAATCTATAAGGAAAACCGTCCGTTTTGGCCAAATTGGATTGGTCCCTGTCTACCTAGCGCAAAATAACCACAACTATTTTTCATGCGTAGCTTTTGAGAACAATACTTCATACGTTCTGGTATATGGAGCGTTCGTATCGAGGCGAGACGTGATGTCACAAATTATCGTTGCCCAATCGTATTCACAAGAACCTTGTCTTAGTGATATAAGTAAACGTTAATTATGCTTCGTCAGCCAGATTTAGCATCTTCATATATTAATGTTAATGGTAATGGTTGGCAACCCCCATCGAATTCAGACCTATTCTGGTCTCGAAACACTGATTTCCTTTATTTTGAACAAGGCCGAACCGGTTACATATCAGGAAGGCTTCGGCATATGGCATCCATAAATATTTATAGAAGCCAATGCTAAAACACTATTGCGCTTTTGGACTATTATTTGCATGTGGTGTTTACAGTCTTGCTTTTCGCCCATATGTTCAACATTATAACGGCTACAGGTGGATATCAAAGGACTGTGGCCTCTCACGTCATTTTGAGAACTAAAAAACTTGTATCACATTTTCCAGATTTTCTTCCGTTTGGACTGCTGCGGAAGCTGCCGAAATAACCGCTTTGACGAATGCGTTTTGCTCACGTGCTTGGTCTACCAATAGCAGCACGTGCTCGCGCCGTTGGCGAATTCAGCCACCCGGAGTGGAGACTGGCCGGCCCAGCGGAATGTGGACCCTTCCTCGAGTGTCGGCGACTCGCACGTTTTTGCACTCATTCGTCGGAGATCGGCTAGTTTATGACGACTTTATCCACATCTCCCATCTCCACACGCATGCATACATACGTGCACAGTGTGCCTGTATGTATGAATGTGTGAATGTATATGATGTATGTACAGTGAACATTGGACACTGGACACTGGTACTGTAGCGCACAATGGCCGGACTAACGGTGCTCTGTGCCTTCCCCAGAGTCTCCGCGCCCATTCGCTGTGACAGAGGAGGCCTCCGTGAGCCGCGGCGACCGCCACGCAGTTAACGGGTATGTCGTCACTGAGGTGCCCTGCCGACTGGTTACGGCACAGCTGACCGGTATGTCGTCACTGAGGTGCCCTGCCGACTGGCTACGGCATAGCTGACTGGTATGTCGTCACTGAGGTGCCCTGCGGACTGGTTACGGCATAGATGACTGGTATTTCGTCACTGAGGTGCCCTGCCGACTGGCTACGGCACAGCTGACTGGTATGTCGTCACTGAGGTGCCCTGCCGACTGGCTACGGCACAGCTGACTGGTATGTCGTCACTGAGGTGCCCTGCCGACTGGCTACGGCATAGCTGACTGGTATGTCGTCACTGAGATGCGCTGCCGACTGGCTACGGCATAGCTGACTGGTATGTCGTCACTGAGGTGCCCTGCCGACTGGCTACGGCACAGCTGACTGGTATGTCGTCACTGAGGTGCCCTGCCGACTGGCTACGGCATAGCTGACTGGTATGTCGTCACTGAGGTGCCCTGCCGACTGGCTTCGGCAGAGTTGATGGGTATGTCGTTGCGGAGGTGCCCTGCCGACTGGTTGAAGCAGAGTTGATGGATATGCCGTCGGGAATGTCCTACTCTCTAGTCCTGAAACTGTTGACAAGTATGGAGATTTTCTGTGGAGATGTTCTTGTAAAGAAGTCCACTTTTAGATTCTGATAGAGTTGATCAACGTGCAGAGGTGGGATTTCTACCTTTTGTACAGCTGGTGCACACCTGATAGACATAACCAGCGCCATGCCCCTTTGGTAGATTATTGGGGAATTCGCATGCCATCATTCTGTCCTCTACTCGGCCGGTCATCCGCTCATCGCTTCCAGGCATATCCCTCTGTTCCCTACCTCTCCCTTCCGTCCGTTCATCGCTTCCAGGTATATTCTTTATTGCCTGCCTTAGTCCATGCTAGTCTATATTAGTGCACAATTTCCTTCACGGGCAAGTTTTTGCGTACATATAAATTATCATTAATTACGATCTGCAGCCCTTCCTGCTCAAGTGCGCAATATCCAACCACAGAGCACTGATAATCTGTGCAAAAAGCTAGCCCAGCATGGTTGCGCTCCACATGCGCGTGCACACCCGACGAGGGTCTGCCAATGACGAACACAACGTCGTGACGGCACCGCTCACCAGCACGGATGAATGCTGCCAGCGGGTATTTTGCATGCCCGAACGCCGACAAAACACGTTGCGCAACTATTATGCGCGTGGCGCAACTGCGGGCCATTCTGTGCGGGGGGGGGGACGAGGGCGACGCCATGCCCCCGCCCTCTCCCCCTCCAGTCGCCCCGCATGCGGCAGAGGCGGAGGCCACACACGTCCGACCGGTAGGGAAAGGGAAGTGCCGCTTAACTCTTCGACTTACGCAAGGAAGTATTAACCCTACCAATCCCATCAATCCCACCTCTGCTGGGAAAATCTTCACTGATTATTGGCGAGGGTGGCTGGAGCAGTGGCCTTTTACAGGATTCTAGAGGGAACCATACCGTCATTGCCTAGTGGTGCATACGTGCATCACAATCTGAGTGTGTTATGCTGGTGTCGATGTTAAGGTTGATGTTGATGTTAACATCCTGATGACTCCTCGGAATTTCGGCTTCTTCGCTCTGTCCCGGGAAAGGAGTAGCCGTTCCTCCTGCATCGACAATGTAGCAGTGCGCGATGCAAAGGACCTCAAGGCCTTTGTAAATATATCGGACGTACAAAGTATGACACTATTTTCTTGGAGGTAGCATAGTTCATGGATTTCTGAAGAGATGTCAGATATGTGCACCACCAGCATCGTAGACGAAGTAGCACCGTCAGTGTTTTGCAGTGATTTAGGGACGCGAATCAAAACTCACTTACTGTTTGCCAGGATACTTTTGAATAGAAACCTTGCAATTAAGGCAAGTTCATGACGTCACCTTGTTGATGATTAGATACTTCGGCGTATGACTGAGGGTCTAATGTGGACGACCACCAAGGCGCATGAAGGAGCCTCTAATATGATCGATCATCAACGCGAAAGGAATCTGCAAAACAAATGAACATTATTTTCGATTATTCATATATGCCCTCCGACAATTGCTTGCAGCTTTGGATAAGTGCGATGACATTAGAGAGCACGGCCAGGGACATGCTCATTCAGCACTAACAAGAATAGAGCTCGCACGCACGCATGCACGCACGCACGCACGCACACAAATGCGTCTGCTTGGCTGACTTGAAAAACAACGGTGCTGTTGTTTCGCGGAACGAATCGGTCGTCTGGTTCGTGGCCTCATTTTGTCATCGCTGCACGAATTGGTATTGAGTCACCTGTTGCGTCACGCAGGTGCACGCGACATGTGCGTGTGAGTGTGCGTGCGTGTGCGTGTGTGTGCAAGTTCGTGTGTGTGTCGGTGAAAATTGGAACAGCGTGGGCACACATCCAGTCGGGTTATCCGTGGCCTCGGCTGTTGTATTTGCATGCACACATTGCCGTTCAGCGATAACAACCAAGGCTCAGGGATACGAACGCCATAAAACCCGTGTTCTGTGTCGCTCCACAAAGCACACACAGATGTCAGCCAGTGGTTTGGTGGTTCACCAAGCTGTCACTCTCTCATGCGGGAAAATGTCCGCCGCGGCCGACCCGGTGACGTCACAGCCGGGGAGTGACCACTAACCGGATGGTGGCCACAGGCTTTCGCTTAGTCGGCACTAGTCGACCTTATCGCTCACTGCTAATGTGTGTGTGGGGGGGGGGGGGGCGGCGGAACGGGGGGAAGGGCAGGGGAGCAGGGGCGGTGTTGATGGGTGGGCAGCAGGTCAGGCAGGTCAGCAGACCGGGCAGCAGGTCACCGGCTGTAGTCAGCTATAGGCGGTAGGTCACCGGCTGTAGTCAGCTGACGGGCAGGTCACCGGCTGTAGTCAGCTGACCGGGCAGCAGGTCACCGGCTGTAGTCAGCTGACCGGGCAGCAGGTCACCGGCTGTAGTCAGCTGACCGGGCAGCAGGTCACCGGCTGTAGTCAGCTGACCGGGCAGCAGGTCACCGGCTGTAGTCAGCTGATCAGTGTGAATCTCGTTGCAAGTGATGCCAGCCACTCGACCAATTTAAGCCGGTGTGAGCATTCTCCAGGAATGTATGTTTACGAGTAGAAAAGCAACACATGATGGCTGGCAAGGAGAGAGGGAAGCTGTTCGAAAGTATCCTCTTTTATCCGCCATGTCCCAAGACCAGTGATACATTGGCTAACGCTGGGTGAAGATGAAGGTTGGCTCCCTCTGCTGTCCTGAGGAGTTTTGCACTGCTGTCTGCCGATATTGTCATGACATAGTGTCACATTGTTTCCCCAGTCTCGTTGGATGAACGCGGCATTCGCAATGCATTCGGTGTGTCAGACGACATGACACCCAGGGACGCGGCCAGGATTTTCTCGATGGGACCCGATCCCACCTCCTCCCCCTGAAGGGAAAAAATCATATTGCATTGAGACTGCATTTGGCGCGCGAAGTGCGCTGAAAATTTCTGGTCTGACGTGGTGCAAATCTCACTTATTTGATTTCATCTTGTGTTATTTTTGTTTAGGCTGGCGGTCCCCCGCGACCACTCCTGACTGCGCCTCTGATACTTTTGTTTAGGCTGGCAAGAGCACACCACTGCAAGCCACACGCTGACTGCGCCTCTGATGACACTCCGATTTGCATGCACACAAAGATTCCGCAAACAATGCAAAGCTACAAGCCACCGTGCTTGAGTGGTCACCAGTGACCTGACGTTCAGGCAGAGGGACGTCTGACGACATGAGAGCCGCCTTGTGGCTCTACCGTGCGTGAATGGTCACCAGTGACCTGGCGTTCAGGCAGAGGGACGTCTGACGACATGAGAGCCGCCTTGTGGCTCTACCGTGCGTGAATTGTCACCAGTGACCTAGTGTTCAGGCAGAGGGACGTCTGACGACATGAGAGCCACCTTGTGGCTCTACCGTGCGTGAATGGTCACCAGTGACCTGGCGTTCAGGCAGAGGGACGTCTGACGACATGAGAGCCGCCTTGTGAATGGTCACCAGTGACCTGGCGTTCAGGCAGAGGGACGTCTGACGACATAGCAGACTATGCACAGATCGAACAAGCTCGTCTACTTCTCACAAAGACGGAACTTCCAATGTCTCAAGCCGATATCGAGGTTTGTATTGCCGTGGGTAGCCCCAATTTTACTTTGGAACCACGCTAGAAGTCTAAGCTTCAACAATATTTGTATTCTTGCTTGTTGCGTATAGTGGGGTAGCTATGTCTTTTATCTAGATATAAATCAACACTTGCAGTTGCTCTGTGTGCCGTGTGACTCTTCTGAACGTGAGACCTTCCTGAACGTGTGACCATTTTGAGTATGTGACCCTTCTCAACGTGTGACCATTCTGAGCATGTAACCCTTCTGTTCGTGTGATCCTTCTGTTCGTGTGATCCTTCTGAGCGTGTGATCCTTCCGAATGTGTGACCATTCTGAACGCGTGATCCTTCTGGGGGGCGTGTGACCCTTCTGAGCGTATGATCCTTCCGAATGTGTGACCATTCTGAACGCGTGATCCTTCTGGGGGGCGTGTGACCCTTCTGAGCGTATGATCCTTCTAAGCGTGTGACCATTCTGAACGCGTGACCCTTCGGGGCTTATGACTCTTCTGAGCGTGCAACTCTTCTGAACATGTGACATATTTATCCTACCTCGCGTGTGAACAGATGGTCAACTTCTTCACCTCTGAAGCCAAGGCACTTTTTTTACTCAGTTACTTCCACACAGCAAGTGTAGGGTCAGGCTCCCGGAAATTCGGGCATGTTGCCTGCATTCCACTGTTACTGCACCCGTGTCCGTGAGTGCTTTCTCGCGATCGCCTGGACGGCTGCAGCGAGCCGGCTGCCCTCGAGGGGAGTGTGCTGCCGCAGTCTGCGCAGAAGCAGCACCCGCCCCCTCTCCATCCGTCACACCCGCCGACCGCGAGTTAGTTAGTTATTTGGGCTTTAGGGCGCTTCGACCAGAATTGATCATTCGCGTCGACCGCGCCGCCGCCGCGAGCTTGCTAACGGATATCAGGGTGCCCGGGCCGGCGGAGTGCACACGTCTGCTGCGTGTCAGCGGCGGTCGTCGTCTGCCTGATGCTGGCCACTGGACCAAAACGGACACGATAACGTGACGGCGAGCACGGCCGGGCTGATCACGCGGTGTCGCCCGGCGCGGAGGAACGCCGCCGTCCTCGTCCGTCATGCACTGCAGACTGACTGAGAGGGCCGCTGGTGCTGACATCTATCGGAGCATGTCGTCAACATTGGCGTCTGGTCTGGCTCATTTGCACAGAATGCTGGTCCGCTGCGCCGACCGGACACCGTGCCTCGGTGCCTCTGTGGCAGGAGCCGGACCCGTACACGGGTGGCCAGACACCGTGCCTCGGTGTCTACAAGGCAGGAGCCGGACCCGTACACGGATGGCCGGACATCGTGTCTCGGCGCCTCTGTGGCAGGAGCCGGACCCGTACACGGATGGCCGGACACCGTGTCTCGGCGCCTCTGTGGCAGGAGCCGGACCCGTACACGGATGGCCAGACACGGTGCACGCCTCGGCGGCGGGCACCGGACACACACGCGGATGTCGAGTTCACACGGTCGGCTCCGCCGCCCCGGTGTGACGTCACTGCCCAGTCAGGGCCGCGTTGTTAAGTGCGGTGTGCGGGAAATGTGGTTCGGTGCGCCTCTGTGACCGACCGGATTACTCGACAGCATGTAAATTGTTCAGAAATTTGCGTTGCCGAGAACAGCCGACTGCTGTCTGCATACGACTTTTCCACACGGGTGTAATCGATGCAAAATTCATCGATAGGTAGGTAGCGGCGAATGTAATGATCAACGGCATACCGAAATGTCTGCGCGGGGGGTGACGACAACTTGGCCATGGTTGAGTCGTTCTGCATCGGTGCAGAACTGAAATGTTGGCGCGATGCAAAGATTAAGCCAATAAACACAATTCCTCAGCCGGTAGGCTGGTCTTCCTTGCCGCTCGAGTGCTCGGGATCCGATCACCCAAGCTTCAATTTTACCGTTTTCCTTGCAGAATGACCGCGAGATACTAATTTTTTTAAGCAAAGAATTTCGCGGAATGAAGTAGTGCCATTCCGTCCGATACCACAATTAAAGTTTTTTTCTCTCCAAGTTCATTGTGAAGTTTTGCATCAACTTTAATCTCCCACTAGAGCTTTCAAACCAGGACATTTTTCCTCTCAGGATAATATTTGTATGAGATTATCATATTTATAGTTCAGGACGGACTACTTCTTCCATCGCACATATTTCTAGTTCTGTTTTTCTATTGTGTTGAATTTATTCTATTTTCTATTCAATTGTGTTTTTAGGTTCTAGTTGTCTAGTCTGGTGCTCTTTCAAGCTAGGCCAGGTTATCCAATGTTCCTGCATCCGTGGGTTTTCAAAATTACGACTGATTTTGCTCGATTCATGCAAGGATTTTGTTTTGCATTTCTGTCCCGCTCTGGTTAATGGCGAATTTCTACTTAGGACAAAGACAAAGACCAAGACCTGCATCAGGGCGATCCACGATGTACTAATGTAGAGGAATGGGTCACTTGTGACGATTGCCGTGAAAAGCTGGGGGCCCTGTCGCGACCGGGTGACCGAGGACATATTTGAGCTTATTAGTCAGCTGTTGTCATGTAGCTCCCACAGACGAGACACTACACTTCTTAGTCTGCTGTTGTCATGCAGATCCTATAGACGAGACACCATACTTCACATGTATTGGGGCTCATTCCCTCCGACCCCTGGGAGAGGGGGGAGCAGGCAGACCCTAGTCAGAAGTAGTTGGGAATACGCCAGCCAATGGCGGGCTTAGATCGAAGGTAGCGGTGTGTGTTGATTCTCAATACCGGCCGAGCGGCAGACGCCATCGTACCGGCCGAGGTCGGCTAAGTAGGTCCAGGTCACAGTTCGTCAGACGCCACCACACTGGCCGGGGTAGGCTAGGTTAGGGAGGGAGGTCCAGGCCACAGTTCGTCAGACGCTGCCACACTGGCCGGGGTAGGCTAGGTTAGGTAGACAGGTCCAGGCCGCAGTTCACCAGACGCCACAACACTGACCGGTGTAAGACAAACTAGGCTAAGTAGGCAGGTTCAGGCCACAGTTCGTCAGACGCCACCACACTGGGCGGGGTAGGTTATGGTAGGTAAGCAGGTCCAGGCCGCAGTTTATCAGACGCCATGACACTGGCCGGGGTAGGTTAGGTTAGATAGGCAGGTTCAGGGTCGCATTTCGTCTTGTCATTTTCCAGGCTGGCCTTCTGGGGCTGCTCAGAGCGCTCAATGGGCCTGACATCGGTACTCGGTGTAACTCCACCTGCTGGGTGACGTCACTGCCCAGACATGCATGGGAATCACGCTACGTCACCGGAAACACGGCGCCGGCCAGTCACGGTGTCCCCTCCCCCTACGTGGTCTATGTTTGTGTGTGGTTCCTCAATGGGCTGCTCTAGTGTTTGGCGCCTGCATTGGGCTGAGCTGGTGTTTGGTTCCTAACGCCTCTCATGAGTTGCACTGGTGTCTGGTTCCTCACGTGGGCTGCGCTGCTGCCTGGCCCCCACGTAGGCTGCGCTGCTGCCTGGTTCCTCACATAGGCTCCGCTGGTGTCTGGTTCCTTAAGTGGGTTTCGCTAGTGTCTGGTTCCTCACGTGGGCTGCGCTGCTGCCTGGCCCCCACGTAGGCTGCGCTGCTGCCTGGTTCCTCACATAGGCTCCGCTGGTGTCTGATTCCTTAAGTGGGTTTCGCTAGTGTCTGGTTCCTCACGTGGGCTGCGCTGCTGCCTGGCCCCCACGTAGGCTGCGCTGCTGCCTGGTTCCTCACATAGGCTCCGCTGGTGTCTGGTTCCTTACGTGGGTTGCGCTGGTGCTTGGTTCCTCACTTGGGTTTCGCTAGTGTCTGGTTCCTCACGTGGGCTGCGCTGCTGCCTGGTTCCTCACTTGGGTTTCGCGAGTGTCTGGTTCCTCACGTGGGTTGCGCTGCTGCCTGGTTCCTTACGTGGGTTGCGCTGGTGCTTGGTTCCTCACTTGGGTTTCGCTAGTGTCTGGTTCCTCACGTGGGCTGCGCTGCTGCCTGGTTCCTTACGTCGGCTGCGCTGCTGCCTGGTTCCTTACGTGGGTTGCGCTGCTGCCTGGTTCCTCACGTGGGTTGCGCTGCTGCCTGGTTCCTTACGTGGGTTGCGCTGGTGCTTGGTTCCTCACTTGGATTTCGCTAGTGTCTGGTTCCTTACGTCGGCTGAGCTGGTGCTTGGTTCCTCACTTGGGTTTCGCTAGTGTCTGGTTCCTCACGTGGGCTGCGCTGCTGCCTGGTTCCCCGCGTAAGCTGCGCTGTTGCCCTCCGTGGCCTAAGCCATTGGCGGGTTCAGGGACACACTAAAGGATCACCACGGTCAGTGCTCCCTGAGGTTGAAATAACCAAGCAACCAAGTGTTTAGTAGGAAGGTAGTTTTCCCCACCCGTGGACCATCTTTGTTTGGTGGGGACATTTTGCGATTCACCCAGCTTCTAGCTGTCCTGGAGTAGTGGCCAAAGACATACTTCAGATTCATGCTCCTCATGCGGCGATGTGTCAAACTTGGAAACGTTTTTTTATCTGCAACTGAGGTCTTCAGAATCTCGACTCGAATGTTTGGCCTCCTCCGTGCTAGTTTTCCTTACGTGAATAATCCAACCCATTATAATATTACCATCTGTAGCCAGTTTCATCACTAAACACAGGCTGCGCTAGCTTGAATCGCTTTGACATGCAGAGTTGCTCAGGACAAAATGATTGAAAGTCATGATAGTGACATGCCGCAAAATGATGACTATGAACATTGCTTTAGCACGTTGGAAGGTTGATTTCCTCACTCCACCAATAGTAATGCATGAGATGGGTCTGATTTTCATTGATGATTCTCAGCATAATAAAGGAACTTTTGAAATGCGGGTGGTAACGTTAGAACATTTCTGGTATGAAACATCTCGGTGATAGGAAAACACGCTTCTTTCTGTTCTAAATTTGCTGTTGATTGATTTTCCGCCCCGGTAGCTCAGTTGGTTAGAGCGTTGGCCTGCAATGGTCTCCCCTGTCCTGGCAACACAGGGTTCGAGTCAATTCACGCGCTCAGCATTTAGTCCCCGGCTGGGAGGGCCAGTTGACAACGGGCCCGAGAAGGTCTGGGACGAACTACCGGAGTGGCCGTGTCAGTGTTTTGACGGCACGTTTAGGTGTTTTGACGGCACGTTTAGGTGTTTTGACGGCACGTTTAACTTTCGGCCATAATTCTGCCGTTGAATTGGAAGTCATGGATCGGGTGGTGGGCCAGAGTTCACACAATAAGCCCTGCTTCGCAATTGAATCCTGGCCCATAAAGCCACCCCAGCAAGAATTCTGACAAAATTTATCGGAAAAAATGCTGGATGTTGTTGGCTACAAACTTTCCCGTTATTACCGTGGTTTGGCATTTTGACGCTGCTATTTACTTCCAATTATTTCGAACGGGCAAACGATTAAGAGGTGTCAATGTCAGAATCTGGCGCACCTATCTAAAAACATGCTGCATTGCGAGACACTAGATGAGATCGGAATAATGGAAATTGTGTTCGCAAGAGGGATTGTTGAGTCACCCTTCCCTAAAGTTTAAAACTTTTTGAATTCCAGGCGACTGAATTTTGTAACTACAATTATTTTGCATTGCCTCGCGAGGAAATTGGGCACGTTTTTTATGTGCAAGGCAGTGAAATTCAACCACCACATCGCTACTGCGTGTCCGGTTTCGACATCGGCGACTGACAGCGGGTGCTCCCTGTTGCAGGACACTACGAAGACATCAGCCGGCGGCCGCTCTCTGACTCTGCCCGGGCTCCGGGTCTTCGACTGCCGGCGCCCCCGTCTTCGGGAGCGGCTCGTGCCCGGGCTCTGCTGGCAGTCCGCTGGCTACCCCCGTCAACCCTGATTGTGCTCGCTCCTCAGCTGGTGAGATGCTCTGAGTTTATGGCGCTGAGGCCAAACGTGCCTACAAATACATGAAAGGTACGGTGTAACCTATGCAGTTGATGTGCCCCTAAGGTACGGTGTAACCTATGCAGTTGATGTGCCCCTAAGGTACGGTGTAACCTATGCAGTTGATGTGCCCCTAAGGTACGGTGTAACCTATGCAGTTGATGTGCCCCTAAGCCCGGCAACAACAACATAGTCTTTCTCAATTTACATGGCTATTAGTTGGTAGTGATGTGCCCACTGCTTGCTTTGCATCGCGATGATATGGCAACGGATGGAGCTTCTCATCTCTGCGCAGGGTTTCGAGTTCGTCTAGTGATCGATTGAGTACCCACACTAATTGTAGGTTTTAACGTCGGACGCCATGGGCGTGCCCGTCCACTATGCATTTTGAACGCATCGGCTTTGCTATTGCTAGGCTAATCATTGTTATTTCTGTGAAAACTGGCCCCTGGAAATGACGTGACAAAAGCGTGTGCTCCATGCCGTCGGCAGCCCTCTTGAGTGTCAAACATCTGCCTCATCTCTGTTTGGTCTTGAATCTTGTCCCTTCTTTCAAACTACATTTGGGATGTATTTCTCGATATAGGTGTTTCGATGTTCACAAGTACTGTCTCTTGACTTCACATGGTGATGTGTGTAAGCCCGGTGAATATGTCATAGCCAAAATAAGAAGTCAACATTCCCCCACGAATGAACCTGTCTGTTAGTCTCTCTGTCCCTTCCCCCCCCCCCCCCCCCCCCCCCCCCCCCCCCCCCCCCCCCCCCCTTTTTTCTTCCTTCCTCCCCCCCCCCCCTTTTTTTTTCCTCCCCCCCCTTTTTCTTTCCGTCGTCCGTCCGTCCGTCCGTCCGTCCGTCCGTCCGTCCGTCTGTCTGTCCGTCTGTCCGTCTGTCCCCGTGTTCGTCCGTCCGTCCGTCCCCGTGTTCGTCCGTCCGTCCGTCCCCGTGTTCGTCCGTCCGTCCGTCCGTCCGTCCGTCCGTCCCCGTGTTCGTCCGTCCGTCCGTCCCCGTGTTCGTCCGTCCGTCCGTCCGTCTCCGTCCGTCCGTCCGTCCGTCCGTCCGTCCGTCCGTCCGTCCGTCCGTCCGTCCGTCCGTCCGTCCGTCCGTCCTCTTCTGTCCGTTGTCCGTCCCCGTGTTCGTCCGTCCGTCCGTCCGTCCGTCCCGTGTTCGTCCGTTCCGTCCGTCCGTCCCCGTGTTCGTCGTCCGTCCGTCCGTGTTCGTCCGTCCGTCCGTCCGTCCGTCCCCGTGCTCGTCCGTCCGCCCGCCTGACGCGGCTCCTGTGCGGCGCAGATGCTTCGATGGGCCGTCAGGGCGTGGTGGTCAGCAGCCGCGCCGCAGCCGCAGCCCAGCCGCCGGCGGCCATGTCGCCCCTACCGACGCGCACTCCGCGGCCGTTCAAAAAACGCTACCTTATGGAGAATCCGCCCGGACTCGGTCGGCTAACAGAGGTGACAGAGGTGAGACTTGCGTCGACCTGGCCACAGTGGAGGCCTGGCTGAGTTCAGTGGGTTGGGAGAGGTGACAGAGGTGACATCTGGGTGAGACTATCGTCGTCCTGTCTAAAGTGGACGCCTGTCTGAGCTCATTGGGTTGGGAGAGGTGACAGGGGCGACATCTGGGTGAGACCCACGTCGTCCTGGCCACAGTGGAGGCCTGTCTGAGCTCATTGGGTTGGGAGAGGTGACAGGGGCGACATCTGGGTGAGACCCACGTCGTCCTGGCCACAGTGGAGGCCTGTCTGAGCTCATTGGGTTGGGAGAGGTGACAGAGGCGGCATCTGGGTGAGACTCACGTCGTCCTGGCCACAGTGGAGGTCTGTCTGTGCTCAGCGGATTGGGAGAGGTGACAGAGGTGGCATCTAGATGAAACTGACGTCCCATCCAAAGTGAAGGCATGTTTGATGTCAATGGGTTGGGGGACATGACTGAGGTGGCATCTAGGTGAGTCTCATCTCGTATCCACAGTGAAGGCCTGTTTGAGCTCAGTTGGTTGGAAGTGGTAACACAGGTGAGGCTCACGTAGCTCTACAGGACGACAGTATAAAAGTGGAAGTCCGCTCGGTGGGACCGGTGGGGACCAGTTGGGTGTCGGAGGCCACCGGCTGTGGCAACTAACACCGTCGGCAAGCATGTCGCGTTGCCTTTCCAGATACTTTGCAGAACTAAGTCAGATGGCGACTGGCTGAGTTGAACTCTGGGTGCGGGCGCAGTCTATTGTGTGGCCTGGACTCTTGGTGTAGGCAACAGCCTATTGTGTGGCTTGGACTCTTGGTACAGGCTACAGTCTATTGGGTGGCCTGGACTCTTGGTACCGACGACAGCCTATTGTGTGGTCTGGACTCTTGGTACAGGCTACAGTCTATTGGGTGGCCTGGACTCTTGGTACCGACGACAGCCTATTGTGTGGTCTGGACTCTTGGTACCGACGACAGCCTATTGTGTGGCCTGGACTCTTGGTGTAGGCGACAGCCTATTGTGTGGCCTGAACTCTTGGTACCGACGACAGCCTATTGTGTGGCCTGGACTCTTGGTGCAGGCTACAGTCTATTGTGTGGCCTGGACTCTTGGTGTAGGCGACAGTCTATTGTGCGACCTGACTCCTGGTAATATTTTTTGAACCCTTGGTACCGACGACAGCCTATTGTGTGGCCTGGACTCTTGGTACCGACGCTACAGCCTATTGTGTGGCCTAGACTCTTGGTGTAGGCGACAGCCTATTGTGTGGCCTGGACTCTTGGTACAGGCTACAGTCTATTGTGTGGCCTGGACTCTTGGTGTAGGCGACAGTCTATTGGGTGGCCTAGACTCTTGGTGTAGGCGACAGTCTATTGTGCGACCTGACTCCTGGTACAGACTACAGTCTAGT
This sequence comes from Ashinkailepas kermadecensis, assembly GCA_034440615.1. Classification (NCBI taxonomy): domain Eukaryota; kingdom Metazoa; phylum Arthropoda; class Thecostraca; family Neolepadidae; genus Ashinkailepas; species Ashinkailepas kermadecensis. The sequence goes on from JAOTOM010003818.1 coordinate 68,612, forward strand.
GTGTGGCCTAGACTCTTGGTATAGGCGACAGTCTATTGTGTGGCCTGGACTCTTGGTATAGGCGACAGTCTATTGTGTGGCCTAGACTCTTGGTGCAGGCGACAGTCTATTGTGCGGCCTAGACTCCTTGGTACAGGCGACAGTCTATTGTGTGGCCTAGACTCTTGGTATAGGCGACAGTCTATTGTGTGGCCTGGACTCTTGGTATAGGCGACAGTCTATTGTGTGGCCTAGACTCTTGGTACAGGCGACAGTCTATTGTGTGGCCTAGACTCTTGGTACAGGCGACAGTCTATTGTGTGGCCTAGACTCTTGGTACAGGCGACAGTCTATTGGGTGGCCTGGATTCTTAGTGCAGGCGCCAGTCTATTGTAGGGTCTGGACTCTTGGTGCGAACGACAGTCTACTGTGGGGCTTGGACTCTTGATGCAGGCAACAGCCTATTGTGGGGATTAGACTCTTGGTGCGGACGACAGTCTATTGTGGGGCTTGGACTCTTGGTGCAGGCAACAGTCTACTGTGGGGCTTTGACTCTTAGTGCAGGCGACAGTTACATGTAAGTTCAGACATGGTTGAGTTGAACTAGTGATTGTTGAACAGTCTATTGTTTGGGTAGGATTCTTGGACCTCCTGCGGAGGGGGACGAGTAGTCTAGAGGTAAGTTTCCCGTCTCACAATCGAGAGATTGTGAGTTCGAGTCTCACCTGTCGCTACTCTTCCCCCGCGACCAATGGTCGGTATGTATGTTCAGACATCGTAGAGATGAACTCTTGATGCAGGCGACAGTCTATTGTGTGGCTTGGACACTTGGTGCGGATGACAGTCTATATGTATGTTAACCCTCCCCGTCTTTCCGGTCGTATCCTCATACCCCGTCTTGGGGGGGGGTGATAAAAACCCTCCCCCAAAAAAGGTGTGTCATCGGAAAGCGCTCGACGAGTAGGGCCAATAACCACCCCCAACATTTTATCCCCCCCCCAAAAAAGTAACGTCAATAGGGGGCCTAGGTTTTCACGACTTACATCATATTTTTGGCTCTGGGGAGTTCATTTCTGGGGAGATTTGAAGAAAAAATATTTGGAATCAGAAAAGGAAGGTGAAATCGACCATGACCCTTACATTTTTTTCCCACCCAAAAATCAAAGTTTTATATTTAGAAATTTCACAATTTTCAATTTTCAATTTTCTTAAATTTATATTTTCCAATGGGTAGAGCGGACCGAAAAACGTTGTTCAAAGTCAACATGCTCTCATAAAAAAATGCTTACCTTAGCCAGAAACTTCGATTTAGCCCTAATTGCCAAATACGCAAAACTAATAAGTAATCAAAAACGGGGAAAAAAATCCTCTGGTGCGTTTTGTTTCGTCCCTAAAGATAAGCAAATGCTGAAAGTTTCATTACAATATCTTTATCCGTTAAAGCATGACGACTGGTTGAACTTTCCTGGAGGTGACCTCACTTGACCTTGACTAACTCGTTGACCGTAGATGACCTGACCTTAACATTTTAAAACATGCCGAATTGATGTGGGAAAAGGTATGCGAAATTTCGGCGCGCTTCCGCGTGCCGTTCTTTCACTATCCGCGGAAAACTTTAGGGGGTAGCGCATATTAACCCCCCCTCCCTCCCGAGACGGCGCGAGTTAATAAATTGTTGGGTTGCAGACATTTGTGTTGCTGCAACAATTTTGACCGGCCAAAATAATTACATCTTAGTTCAGCTTTTTACCATCGACATGTACCTACATTCTACAATGTTGGACTACCATGTTGTCGGAAGACTGTTGTTTCGGGGACGGTCGTCTGTGTGTGTCATTATGTAGCAATTGTTGTCTATTTTCCTGGGACGGGATTGACAGTGACTTATCTGACTAGACAATGTTGGCACGCACTGAATCTTCCTTCGAGTCAGCCACGACCCTGAAGCCAGCTGTCAGTGTGAACAGTTCCCACCTAAGTTAGCATAAGGTGGCCATGTTGTCGTTGCGCTCTTAATCACAAAATTACCACCACACAAATTTGAAACCCTCCCTGGATCTCATCCTGCTTGCCTTTGCCTTTCCCTTACTCTTACTCCACCCCTCGTCTGAACCCCGTCCTCATCCTGATGTCAATCGTAGGCAGGCCTGAAACGCATAATGAGCCTGTATCTGGCTCGCCAGAAGGTAAATCCCCGACACCCGCCCCTGTTGCAAATTCCAGTCGAAGTACAACACACGCTGCTGCTAACCTGAATCGGCATACACGGGCACAGACCGCCGAGCCGCAAGTCCATGCGAAAGCACACCGGTTCGCCCGAGTCCCCGGACCGGCGGACCGGCGGACTTCCAGACGACGAAGACGTCAAAGGGTTGCTCGGAGCGTGCTGTATCGCGAGCCGATCTGTGTCCGCAGAGACCTTGATGTGACCGTATTCAGCACGGTCGGCGACCCACACGGCCGTGCGGACCGCCGCCGCCCGCGGGCCATCGGCTGCCGCCAGTGACGCCCATGCATTATTTACGGCAGTGGCGCACACCGTTGGCTGGGAGGCCGACAGACCGCGGTGACCGCAGCCGGGAGGTGTTGGCTGCCGGTACGGTATGCGACGGCGGTGAGGTCGCTCCGGCACTGGCTCCGGCTGAGGTCGCTGCCGCCCGCCGGACAATGTCCTGGAATTCCGAATTTGACGTGGAAGATGACTCCTATCAGGAGCCTGTTTGACCTCCTGCGGACTGAGTTTTGGCCTCCTGCGGACTGAGTTGGGCCTCCTGTGGACTGAGCTTTGACCTCCTGCGTATTTAGTTTTGGCCTCCAGCAGACTGCGCTTTGGCCTCCTGTGGACTGCATTCGCAGTCCTGTGGACTGCGAAAGGCCTCCTGTGGACTGCGTTTTCGCCTCCTGCGGACCGAGTTTTGGCCCCCTGTGTACTGCGTTTTTTTAATTCTCCAACAGCTGTCGCTATCCGTGTGGCATCTGGCAGTCTCTACCTGGGTGGTGTGAGCTCCAGCAGGCATTGGCGTCACATGGTGTGAGCCCCAGCAAGCATTGACGTCACATGGTGTGAGCTCCATCAGGCATTGGCGTCACATGGTGTGAGCTCCAGCAGGCATTGGCGTCACATGGGGTGAGCCCCAGCAAGCATTGGCGTCACATGGTGTGACATCGTGACATGTCGGCTGTCTGCCGTTGTCTCCCGGAGCCATAAGGGAGCAGGGTGTGTGTGTGGTGGTCGCTATGCAATGTTGGCGGCGAAACATCGGTTTTATCCAGTTGACATCCAGCCGGACCTCTGATGCTCGGCCCGGCCCTCCATTCTCCTCCGTTCCTCCGTAGTCATGACGACTGGGATCCACACTTCTGGCGCTCGTACTCCGCCACCTGGGGCCGTCTTCCCTCTATAAGCAGTGCTCGCGAGTGGTCCAACCATGAGTCAGAGGGGCGCAGAGAACAGACCATCTCCCTTACTGTGAGGTATCCCATGAGTTTCTGCACCCTCCCCTCACCACCGTAAGAAAATGCACCCGCGGTTTGTTGCAAGAAGACGGAAACCCGACTTCTTGTTTGTAAATAGCTTCCCCAATCCAGCTAGTAGGTCACAGTTTGGGGGAAAATCCCACAATGAAGCATGTTTTGAGATCGCGACTTTCAGGAGTGATGTTGCCATCGCACCAACCAGTCAGGGTACATTTGACAGGTGCCTAGATTAAGGTGTGTTCGACTGACTGGTTACTGGTGACAGGCTATGGAAATGAGGGGCAAATTGTCGAGAGGAAGGTGAATAGCACAGAGTGTGGAACGAGATGCGCAAAACTCGGGTATCAACACTCAGATGCGCAGATACGTCGTCAGGCGGGAGCGATGTGACTGATCGGTGCGCTCGCCGTGTCGACAGCTGGCTGTCAACACATGCTCGTCGTCAACCGCAATGGCCGTTTCTGACGTATCCGTCTTGCATTGCAGGTGCCGGCGCCGCCAGCGCCGCCACCGCCCGACGGCCAGCAGACAAACCACTCCGCTTCGCTGTCGCCCGACCGTTCGCCAGTGCCGTCTAACGGCGGCCAGACGAACCGCTCGCCGCCACTGCCAGCCGACCGACCGCTGGCGCCGCCCCGCGGCGACCGAACGAACCACGCTCCGCCGCAGCCGTCCGGCAGTCCGCTGGCGCTGCCGAAAAGCGTCAACGGATCCCTCCGGTCGGGACCGGACGACATGGAGCCGCTGAACCTGTCCACCGGTTGCACGACGGAGGTGCACCTCTACAGCATCGTCGACCGCGTCGTCGAGAAGATGCTGTGGAAGGGCCAGACGGAGAGCGCGCGCAGCGGCGACCCGCTGCGCGAGTGGTTCACCAACCAGTTCGAGACGCGGCAGCGGCCGGACGGCTCGTCGGCGTGTTGCGACTGGCCGAGTTGTCGGCCGCGGAGCACCAGCCCGCGACCGGCCGGAGCCGGGCCGGACCAGGCGGACCGGCCGGACCAGGTGGACCGGCCGGACCAGGCGGACCGGCCGGACCGACCGGACCAGGCGGACCGGCCGGACCAGGCGGACCGGCCGGACCAGGCGGACCGGCCGGACCAGGCGGACCGGCCGGACCAGGCGGACCGGCCGGACCAGGCGGACCGGCCAGACCAGGTGAACCGGCCGGACCAGGCGGACCGACCAGACCAGGTGAACCTGCCGGACCAGGCGGACCGGCCGGACCAGGCGGACCGACCAGACCAGGCGGACCGGCCGGACCAGGCGGACCGGCCGGACCAGGCGGACCGGCCGGACCAGGCGGACCGACCAGACCAGGTGAACCGGCCGGACCAGGCGGACCGACCAGACCAGGTGAACCGGCCGGACCAGGCGGACCGGCCGGACCAGGCGGACCGGCCGGACCAGGCGGACCGGCCGGACCAGGCGGACCGACCGGACCAGGTGAACCGGCCGGACCGGCCGGACCAGGCGGACCGACCGGACCAGGAGCACAGGCACCGGCAGCGGCAGCGCTCCAAGTCCGACTCGAGCGGCCTGATGGAGGTGACGATCGGCATGTCTGAGACCATCAGCCGCGTGATCGACAGTGTGTACCGACGCGACGACGCCGCCGGCAGACAGAGCGCGGCGACGACAGTGAGACTGCAGGACAGTGCGGCCGTCAGTGGTGACTGTGGTGCGAGGAGAGCCGAGCCGGGCTGCCAGCGGACCGGCACAGAGCTGCAATCCACCAAGTGTGACCGGTGAGTACCCGTCCCGTGAGGCACAGAGCCACAATCCGCCAGGTGCGCCAGATCTCTTCCTGTGGTATCGACATTCTCTTCACGTGTGCTAAAGATTTTGGCGTCTGGAAGACGAAGTAAGAGCCCCCAGGAGTGTTCAGTGCCATGGAGAGTTCTTGATAATGTCAAATTCTGGGCAGCCATCCCAAGCCGCTTTATACCTCTTCCGTGCAACCCCCATTGGCCACCGTTCTATTTTATCAGTTCACTCTTTGCCGTGAGTCCGCCGTTTTCCCAACTATAGTAGTGCATGTTGATGCTACTCGGTGAATAGTTGTGTCGGGTTTGTCATCTATCATTCCGTCCCGTGGCCCGCCACATTAAATGAACATAATTATTTTCATGTTCGGCCGCTCTTGCCTTGCCATCGTATGATTAAAGTGCGTCGATCCAGTTTCATAGCCATCCATTCTGCAACAGTAAGGCTTCCGTCTCGGCTTCCCATGCTGCCACGTCACGACTTCCACTCACGCCGGTGCACTTCCCATCTTCATTTGTGCCCATCCTCCTCCGACCTCACTGACAGCCACCGGACACAGTTGAGCTTCATCCCTGACGTCACCATTACAGTGACATCATCACATCGCTCCAGCCCGTGTTCTTCTGCCGCCACAGGGGCTCTCGTAATTTTCAACGGCTACAGTGTCCTCTGATTTGTGATGTTCGGCCATCGCAGTGGATCTCGCCCGTGATGTTCGGCCACCACAGTGGATCTCGCCCGTGATGTTCCGCCACCACAGTGGATCTCGCCCGTGATGTACCGCCACCACAGTGGATCTCGCCCGTGATGTATCGCCGCCACAGTGGATCTCACCCGTGATGCACCACCACCACAGTGGATCTCGCCCGTGATGTACCGCTGCCACAGTGGATCTCGCCCGTGATGTACCGCTGCCACAGTGGATCTCGCCCGTGATGTACCGCCGCCACAGTGGATCTCGCCCGTGATGTACCGCCGCCACAGTGGATCTCGCCCGTGATGTACCGCTGCCACAGTGGATCTCGCCCGTGATGTACCGCTGCCACAGTGGATCTCGCCCGTGATGTACCGCCGCCACAGTGGATCTCGCCCGTGATGTACCGCCACCACAGTGGTTCTCGCCCGTGATGTTCCGCCACCACAGTGAACACGTCTAGCCTTATCGTCCTGCCGACACCGCCGCCATCTGACTGTTTCAGCGCGGATCCGGCTCCGATGGAGACGTCGTCTGCCGTCGCCGGGACCGCAGCCGGATCTCCTGTTGTTGGCACACGGGCGTCTGCCGGCGCGGCGGCCGCCCACCTCGGACTGGCCGCAGCTGAACACTGGCCTGGCCGTGCGTCTGCCGCCCGGTAAGGCCCGCTGCACACGGCGGCATCGGCTGTCGCAACGGCTGCCGACTGCTGTGATATTCGCGCTGGAAAGTGGCTTTGATCGCAAAGTTTGAGAAGATTAAAGAAGATTAGATGCTATCGTTAGACGATAAATTCACGAGGTCTGCATCAAGGCGAAACATGTCACGTGGGAATATTCCCCCCAGGTTACCCCTAAAATATCTGGCATCCACCCTTGCTCTACCGAAGCAGCAATTTGGAAGGAAGGCCAGGTATCTTAGCTGAGAGACTCCTTCCAGGCAGTGGGGTAAGACTGTCCGTGTTATGCCAGCTGCTAATCTGCACATCAAACCGCGATTGGGGTGTCTCACGTTGTTTGCGATCCGTTTCAACACCTGATCGATGCCACACACCACTCTTCTCAGTCGGCTCCGGTATGTCCCAGGCCGCATGCCACTGTGCAGTGATAAGCATGCATTCGAAATTGCTTTTGATCGCCCGCACACGCACCTATGATCTGGTGCGAGTTTATTGGCATTCAACATCTTGTCGTGTTTAGTATGTTACGGGGTGTTGTGCCACTGAATTTCATTGAACATGATTCGGTCGACATCTTTTGGCTTTTCCTTGAGCATTAACGTTAACTCGATACCATTTAATTCTAGCCATGAAGGTGGATTTGAGGAGCTTATGGCACTCGCTGTTCACATTTATTGACAGGTTTTCATAGGTATCGTTGTTTTATGGTACGGTAGTTGAAATGCTGTTGCTCGTTAAATGTTTATCTACCTAATTATATTTTAGTGATTGTTCGCTGAAGGAGCGTGAATGGTCTTTTGGTTCCATTTGCCAACTTTGCCAACCAATGAAGTCGTTCTGTTGCATGAATTAACGTTAATTATGTTAACAATATCAATGGACTTGCGATGCATTATCATTTAGCTTTGAAATCATTAGAGGCAGCCTGAAAGTTGTTATAATTTCACAAATACCTTGGCATAGCATTGATTCAGGTTGAGCGTAGAAAACGTCGTGTTCCATAAATTTAGCGTCAATATTGCAGGCTCCAGCCACATCTACAAGTGAGAAAATTAGAAGCAATATATCTGAAGGATGCTACCCTACTTACAGTACAAACTTGGGGGTGACCTACTCTACTCATGCACGTGTCTATATATTTTTGCATCAGAAAGACGTCAGCATGGTTTCAGGGTGTCACCGTAGATGGCGCCCGTATCTCAGTTATCGTCTCATTTGCACCATTGTTTGGTATGAACCAAAGCAGGTTATTCCGAGCAACATCAGTTATAGCCATTTGTTTATTTTGTGTTCATGAAAGTCCAGGAATTCGTAAGCTGGTTATTTAACTAAACCCAAATCCCGGGTGATGGCATTAGAGAAACCAAGCACTCAGCAGCCCTTGCGTAATCCGATCTGTCTCGCTTACACAACGGACAGAATGGTTACATAAAGCACAAAATGGTTACATAACGGACAAAATGGTTACATCAATCACAAAATAGTTACATAAAGCACAGAATGGTTGCATCCAGCACAGAATAGCTCAAAATAAGAGCTACATAGGCCATCTGGGTTAGGTCTATAAAAGGAGGATATCATAAGAAAACAAAAATAATGAAACCCCTTAATTAATGTTGTCTCTTGAGTGCTGGAGACACGAGGACAATGGCTATATGGCTACAATGTCTATATAGCTACAATGGCTATATGGCTACAACGACCTGTGAAATAACAGTTGGAAAAATCAGCAGTTGTAACAGTTCTTTACAACGACTGTTGTTCACTACAGTTGTAAAAAATAAGAATGCTACAACAATTTGTAGCCAGGCTTTATGCATCGAAGCTGTTCCTCCGACATGGGTAATCGATGCCGTTCTGACATCTATGCTTGCCCCCCCCCGCCTTCCGATTATCGATTTGATGCCCGTAATACCAGAGAAGCGGAGGATATGCCACAAACGTGGCATAATTTAATGTTATGATGCAGATGAAGTCATGTCTACCATGATGACTGCACAACAGCTACTTCCTGGAGAATTCCACATAAATATCCAATGTTGCTGTGTGGTAGTGGTAATGTATTAAATTTAGCTCATTCCCCGTTTAGAAAGTAACCATTTTCTTTTTCGCTGCTGATTTTCATTGTTGATCGTTTCCCGTCATATTGTATACACGGTGCGTTACCGTATTGCTAATGCAAACAAAAATACTAACTATTTAAGGAGGAAAATCAGGCCTGCATTTCACGTGTGTATTTCAAGTGTCGTCTCATTTGCATCATTGTTTGGTATAAACCAAAGTAGGTTATTCCAAACAATAACAATTAGAACCATATATTTTGTTGTTTTTTCCTCGAAACTTGTGCCACCCGCCCGCTTCCCCGTATTCAATCGTAAAACTCGCTCCAGAATTGATGAGTTCAGCTCGACTCCTACTTGTTAGCGATGCTCTCGCTACTTGCAATATTCTCGCCTGATGCCTTCCTTACACACACAAACTCAGTTCAGGGCCTACTCACAAAGGGCAATTTAGAATGCAAGCGCATGTGACGCCAATGCTTGGGCAGTTTTTCGCATCAAAGTTAGAAGCCACCCTTCACTTGCCATTTTGAATGTATGGAATGTATTGTTATCTAAGAATGGACGTCCTGATTATCCAAATCGTCAAGCGACGAGTTAGCTCTGCTGGGTCGCGACAGTTGTAGGGGATGGATAGCGTGCACGGATGTGAAGCATGCTCGGCTGCTGTCTCTGCAGCATCTCCGACAGGACGGTGCAGAGCCTGTCCGATCACGAGTCATGTGTTGTGTTCGGTGTTTCCTGCCTGACCCAGCACAACACAGATCCGGATGAGCGCTGTCTGACGGTGTTTCGCCTCATGTCATCCGTGCCGGCGATTGAGACTGCGGTGTGTTTCAGCGGTGGCAGAACGAGGACCGACCCGCCCAGGGTGGACGACGACTCGCCGGCGTGGCGTGGGCGGAGGCGACTTCCGGCCGCCGGCCGCACCACGGGTAGGCATTGTGTAGTGTGTTGGCCATGGTTGCATAGTCGCTCCGCTGGGTTTCAAGGGCGCATCGAAACATAGGCGCACCGAAGGTAGATGTCGTCGAATAGGGAGTTTCAGACATCGACTGGTACGGCTGGACCCCAGGGTTTCAGGCACCGGCTGACAGGGCTGGATCCGGTTAGAGCGAGTGGGCCCGGCCGGTTAGGTGTTGCGATATGAGTTGACGAAGAGTGTTTACTTTCTGCCGTTGCGTTGTCAAGTGTTGATTCAAGCTCAGTCGTTCTGTGCGAGGTTTGGCTGTACGGCCAGCCCAGCCAATGAGGTTTTGAAGCATGGCAGCCCAGTCTAAGCTTACACATCGACATGTCATAATCCATCAAAGGAGTCTTGCAATTGACAGCCTGTTATGCTTAGATAATCCGTGGTAAACGATATCTCTGTCGCGTTTGATCAGTTTGTTACCTTCATTTGTATGGGTTGACGAACAATAAAGACAATCCCAATTCTTTTACTTGGTGCACCCAGAAATCCCCATGTTTCTCCGGTCCTTTTGGCTGGTAAATATTAATGGCTCCAACCTGCAAGCTTTTGTTTTTCATGTGCTGTGTTCCTTGAGCGTGTTCGAAATAGCACGTGTTTCTTCCGAGACCATGAACATGCTACGCCACTGACGTCCGAGCTATGGGCATAGACCACTGACGTCCGAGACCACGGACATGTGCCACTGACGTCCGAGACCACGGACATGTGCCACTGACGTCCGAGACCAGACACATGCTCCACTGATGTCCGAGACATGGGACCCACGCCACTGACTTCCGAGACCATGGACATACGCCACTTACGTCCGAGACCAGGGATATACGCCACTGACGTCCGAGACCATTGACATACGTCACTGACGTCCGAAACCAGGGACATACGCCACTGACATCCGAGACCAGGGACATACGCCACACTGATGTCCGAGACCAGGGACATGTGCCACTGACATCGGAGACCAGGGACATACGCCACTGATGTCCGAGACCATGAACATACGTCACTGACGTCATTTCTCATTTTTTATCCTGTCATTGCCCGTGTTTTGACAACTCTCGGCGGCTCTGGCGCTACTGTTTCGCTCACGCGTCGCAGAGTGTCGCCACTGTCGCTGAATGCATTGCTGGTTTCCAGTGGACGGCGGTGCCGCCGATCTCGACACCGGCCCGGCCAAGAACAGTCGCAAACGCAAGCTGGGCAAGGAGGATGCGCCGCGAGCACAGAGGAACGGCGGCGCAGGTCAGTGCTGGCACGGCCGAGGTGAACGCAAGATGTTCAAACTGCCACGCACAGAAACCGTCACCGTCATCGAACTGTTCCCGGTCCGTTTCTCTTCGAGATGCGCTGAAATTGTAAAGCTCCACAAAATGACTTTGGTTAAAGGAAACATGTTCATACCGTGGTATTTGTCAAGACAAGGGGCTTCGAATGTCGGCACACCGGCCGCGCGGTTGGTTCACACCAATGCATAGACTGAAGGCGGTAAGGAAGCGACGTGAAAGTTTTATTTCTTTCTTATTTTTACAACAAAAGCACTCACAGCCACATTTAGCATGACCTTCTTAAATTGCACAAATATTGTCAAAATTACTATATTTTTAGCGATTAAGTTATCGTGCGCGGCACTTCATCAGAATCAAGGATCGAATCAGAGTGATTCTGGGCTGCGCACGATAGCTTAATCGCTCCAAAATATAGTTTGTTTGGACAATGTTTTTTTAATACAATTTCAAGGAAAATGAGATAGTAAATGTCACTAACATATCACCATGCTTCTCGCAGCAGCACTGACCCACATGAATAAAAATAGTTCTTTGTTTATGCTCATTTAATTGTACTAAGGGGCTCAGGACCCAATACAAAATAGCTCACAAATGATATCAGTGAAATATATGTACGAAGTTTCTCACCAATTTGCTAACACTGGGTTTTTATGTTGGCTTCCTCATTAGCCTTCACCCTAGCTGGGTGCTCTTGAAAATTTACTATTTTTAATAATGCACACTTGTACCATTATATATGTGACCATGTGTTACTGTACAAATGCTGTGATGCTGGAAAATGATGAACTGGATGGCAATGGTATGACACGGTTATTGGTCTTATTTAATCCATACACCATCCATATCGGTAATAGTTTTTTTCAAAATAGCTTGGATTATTGCTACCCCGGGGCATTGAAAAATAACCCGCCCACGTCAGTGTTATTCTCTGAACATGCTCGCAAAATGCATTGGTATTTTGCGGTGTGCTATGAGATTTGTGTCATCTTGCTGAAAGGCAGACGCGCTGAGGTGCCGCACTTTCCCTGAAATGAAAAGAATAGCATTGGCTCTGTAGCTTTAACGACAAGGGAAGGACTTCACACCTGGCCTGGGAGCGAGCAGTCCAGTGGTAGAATGTCCGCCTCTCAACCGGGCGGCTGTGGGTTCAAGTCGCTACTCTGCGCGCCCGCGACCAGCCGGTGTGAGAGCCCGGCGACGCTGTGTGAACGAACGGAGTCGAGGCACCGCAAAGCAAATGACCACCGCTCCACACGTGGCCTAGAGTGCGTACTCAGTCGGACTCGGATGTCCCCCGGCCGCTGTGTGTATTTTCTTGCCACGTGCCCGCACGATAACGTGACGCCAACCGTCGTTCGGTTCTGTCGACAGCACTACTGCCAAAAGCCAGACACTGTGCCTTGGGTGATGCACTGAAGCAGCGAAATCGAATTTCGGTTTGGAAGCACTACCTTTGCGCACATTAACACAGCTTACCTTCACTACCTTCCGACACTGCCTACCCACACTACCTACTAGCACTAAGCAATAGGTAATCAGGTATGGAACACCCACCTTTCGGCAAGCCCCCTTCGCAGCGCTCAAACTGGGGTCGGACGAAATCTAACCCACCTTCATTCCTCGGCAGGTACGAACGAAGCGAGCTCTTCTCGAGTCAAGCCGGACACAGGCCAGCCTGAACCAGAGTAGCCGCCGCCTGGCGAGTGCAGTGCTCGCCGTCGGCGCCGCATCTATCGACAATTCGTGTCGACCAGAACTTACCAGAACTGCGTACAAACAGATGACGGTGGTGTCGCTGGCGCGGTGCTGTGCCGCGCGGTGCCGGCAGGTGGCGCGCTGTGGCTGTGGCCGCTGTGGCTGGGCCGCTGTGGCTGGGTCGCTGTGGCTGGGCCGCTGTGGCTGGGCCGCTGTGGCTGGGCCGCTGTGGCTGTAGCCGCTGCGGCTGCCGCCAGTGCAGGCTGGGAGGCGGCGGACGGCTGGCGGCCGGCCGACTATGTGTTATTTATTGGAGCGGTGGCGAGTGCACTGTCGGCTACTCTATTGAGCTTGTTCGTCCTGTGAGCGTCGGCTGCCTTTCATATTGATATCGGTGTCATTGTAATCTCATGCGCTAAGTCGATTGCGAGCGAGTGTTTGGTCGGCGTGCGCGCGTGCGCTGCCTCTCGCTGTCCGACCGCTGTGTGTTACCTGGTAGCTCGCGAGTCCGGTCACCAGACATCGTGGTAGTCGCGTCTCCGGCGCGGTTAGCTGGCGCGCGCTGTACCACCGGCTCGAGAGGAGATGCACGGCTCCGGCTGGGACGAGTGCGGCAGCTCCGGCGAACCGTCCGCTCCCAGCGTCACTCCGGTCTGGCTGAGTCGCCTCAGTGCCGTGACATGGGCCTTCAGTGATATCTGTTTCGGTGCGAGGTGTGTTCACTTCTGCGGCGGCGGAGCGCGGCGCCCCACGACAAGGTGTGACTGACCTGTGAGCCGTTGGGACGGTGGTGTGAATATCGTGTGAGCTGCAATCGAAGTGGTCGAAAGACCTCAGGTCACGACACTTGTTCGTTCTATTTTCCATGAATGGGCAGTGTTCGTTCTAGTTGCGGATGACGGCTTTAAGATTATGCGACGAATGTTGAGAATAAACGAGCGTATTGACCCGCGGTTTTTCATTATACGATTTCCCCCGTATATAAACTAACGCCAGATTATTTCCAATGACTTTTCTTGCACTCAAACCATTGCGTCTTCAGGAACTAATTACAATACAAATTTGCCTCATGTGCCCAACTCATGGTGATTCGGTAGGCGCTTACAACGCCTTCCGATAACTCGTTCCTACCCATCCGCTCCACAAATGGGTGTGCATTATTATGCAGGCCCTTGTGCGCTTGTACGAAAATACACAGCAGCAACATACTTATTTTCACTTTCAGCACTTCGGAACAGTATCACTCCTTGTAAGTTTTCTTGATTTTAGCACATGGCCATCTTTTGGAGTTTGCTAATTCGATAACCGCTTGGAATATACGCGTAGAGTACGCTTAGAGCTGTTGTATTCTAAGATGGGCCGTATGATTGATTTGTAGAGTACGCACTACGCACGCAGTAAACCACGCACACCGCCTCATCACCGGAGCACACCGCACCACACCTATCACTAGCCTCCGGGGTGACACCAACCTCCCTAGCTCACAACAACGCAGAACACTACAACTTGTCAGATGCCACTTCAGGACAACAACACAGCTAAATCACCCCTCCAATGTGGCATGGACTAAACCCTCGGTTCGGCGTTCCAAAAACAAAAATAAATACAGCATTGCCCTTCACTTGAAGCAGGTTCTCACATCCACACTGAAATTCCCAGAGGTTACCCCTGACCGGGTTCCTCCCCTTCTCCCATTTTGGCACATGAAACACCCCAAACTCGAGTACCTCTTTCGGCAAAATAAAACCCTGCTCACCCCCATCGAAGTCCAAATTAAGATTTTTGAATATCAAGAGGCCCACCCACAACACACCTTCTTTTACACTGACGGCTCGCGTACCAGCAATGGTACGGGAGCCGCCTGGTGCGGTGGGTCAGACACTGGTCAAACAAAATTAACACTTCACCATTCGGTATACACATCAGAACTAGTCGCCATATTCACCTGCCTCCAACACATCACTGCGCAACACATCACTACCCCTATTACAATATGCACTGACTCACGATCCTCCGTGGACGCTCTCGCGGCACTACACAACACCACGCACCCCACGCTCCACGCCATCCGACACCTATACAATGACAACCACGCACACCTTCAGCTCACCCTGCTCTGGATCCCCGGACATAGGGGTATCCCGGGAAACGAAAGGGTTGACGGTCTCGCCCGCGCGGCGATCGACCTCCCCGCCAACCCTAGAGCTCTGGTGCCCCCAGGGGATCTTCTATCCCTCACTAATAATTTATTTAACACATATATTCAGGACTGCTGGTCACATAACACCACACACCTACACGACATCAAGCCCACACTCTCCAGCTGGCCCTCCTCCAACCAGCACACACGTCTGAACGAGGTGACACTGGCCAGACTCCGCCTGGGACACACCAAACTGACCCACGATTATATTTTTCATAGACCTCACCGCCATCCACTTTGCAACACATGTCACATGCGCCTTACCGTCACCCATATCTTACTTGACTGTCCAACATATGCTCCTCACCGTCGCTATATCACCCAATATTTCGCCAAGATCCATTCACAACTTTCGCTCCGCGCTCTCCTCGGGAATGACCACCCGGAACTCCTCGAGTTACTTTTCCGTTTCCTCCAGGACACCAAACTCTCCGAACAGATATAAAGCCTCCGTTACATTTCCTGATTCAAGCTAACCTGATGAAAGTTATATGACACGTGCCACACTTCGTACTGGCTGTATGACTCCGCTCCACATCTCTTCCTCACCGACGTCGCAAAACACATACATATAGGTTATCTCACACTAGGTAGACAGGATCCGATCCAATTTGACTAATACGGACGGACTTCCTTTTAAATTGCGCTTGGTTTTTTACCTACGGGTTTTCCAAGCAGCTTGGTTTTCCCCTTTTAGGGGTTTCCAAGCTTTAACTTAAAACATACACCTACACATACAAGGTCGGGCCTGAATCCCACGACTCGCTCTGGGTGACAGGCCTCCGCTTCGCCAGCCAGATCGCAGGTGGGCAGTGGAGCCTCTCCGGAGGTTACGATGCTGCCCACCCTCCAAATGTCCTTCCATTGTCATGAGTGTCTGTATGTATGTATATGTACCTGTATGCCATGCGTGTATCGTCTCTACGCCATGTTTCTTGTTTGACGGCGTCTCTCCTCTCTTGACTAGTTGATATAACCGGATGTCACATAAGCCGGATTAACGTAATTTCTTCTTTAACGTAGCAATCTCTAGCAGATGGCACTTTGCCTCCGCTAAAGATTTAGGGGAAAACAAAATTGTAGAGTCGTAGTAGTATTGCCCCGTCTCCGCTCCAGTATGTGCCTGCAAGTGCACGGAGTGCGTCAACGCGCTTCTCGCATCGCTTCGAGTTGGAGGTGGTGTGTGTGTTGAAGCTAAGTTTTTGGTCTATATGTACTCCTAAGAACTTGCAACTTTTCACCTGTTCAATGGCTTTGCCGTCGATATTAAGTAGTGTTATGGGTGTGTTTGCAGACAAGTATGTGTAACAGTGGCCGATTTGTCTGCGGACAGGGTGAGCCCCACGTTTTGCACCACTTTGCGATGTGGTCTAGAGCTGCTTCAATGTTTTCTTCAGCTTTTAGGAAGCATTTTGCTGTTGTCCAAATGGCTATGTCGTCCACGAAAAGTGAGTATTCAATTGAAGTGCCTGTATGATCAGCAAGAATGTCGCTAATCATGATGATGAAGAGATTCGGTGAGAGCACGTTCCCTGTGCCAGGCCCTGTTCCTGGTATTTGGGTGTGATCTGACACTGCCGCATCGGACTTTAAGGGTTCTGTCTCTGAGGAAGTTGATAATGAAGTGTGCCATGTGTCTGCGTAGGCCTATCTTGTGGAGTTTGTGTATCAGTGTGGACATGTGTTCTCGGTCGAATGCGGCAGTGATGTCTAAGCAGGCAGCTATTGTTATGCGCTTGACGGGGAGACCACTTTGATGTGCACTAGTCTAATGAGATGGTCTGTAGTTGATTTTTGACGCTGGAAGCCACACTGAGATTCGTCGAGCAGGTCATTGTGTTCTAGAAAATGTCTCAATCGTGTGTTGGCCATGCGTTCGACCAGCTTACTAGCGCAGCTAGTAAGTGAGATGGGCCTATAACCTTTTGGTGTGGAGTGATCATTGTGTGGCTTTGACAATGGAATGACTACGCTTTCCCACCAGGAGACGAGAAAGGCGTTGCTTTTGTACAGATCGTTAATGGCCTCTAGTAGGTACGTTGAAAAAAAAATTGCGAAGATGTTTCAAAAACTGGTAATGGATGTCGTCCGGCCCAATTGACGTGTTTCCACGCTTGCTGAGGGCAAGCTGTAATTCGTGCACAGTGAATGATTGGTGATAGACTTCTGTGTTCTTACAGTTAAAATTTGCTTTGGCGGCAAGGGCGTCTAGAGCGCTCACTATAGTTGTGCCGTTGGTATTGTTGCCAGATACGCTGGCGTAGTATAGCTTAAAGTGGTCTACAACTTGTGGGTCAGTAATGTGTTGTCCTTTCACCGTCAGCTGGGGAAAGGAGCCTGGCGGTGGGCGTTTCAGGTTGCAACGCTTCATCATGTCCCAAATGCTGCCGGTAGGGGTGAACCTATTGAATTGAGAGTCCAAAGACTGTCAACAGTTTTGGCGTGCTGTTCGAATTGTGTAGCGCGCAGGTGACCGTGGTCAGCGCGCGCGGGTGACCGTCGTCAGCGCGCGCGGGTGACCGAGGTCGGCGCGCGCGGGTGACCGTGGTCGGCGCGTGACGCGGCCCGTGCGTCGCTCGGCGTCGGCGGCCAGGAGTCGTCGACCCTTCGTGCACGAGTCGCGCATTGGATAGCGTCCGCGGCGGCGGTCGCGACCGCTGCGGAACGCGCCCGCCGCTGCGGTCGGATTCGCTTTTCCAGGTGTCGAGTGCGGTCGCGCAAGTTTCACCGGGGTCACTGGAGCGAGGAACGGCCGGCTTCCGGAGTGGCGGCGGTCGTTTGGCGGAGCACGAGCGCTCTGTGGAGACGGTTCGGCGCCTGACGGCGATCACCGGCCGCTGGTCGGAGTGGACTTGTGAGCCCTCAAACTGCTGCACCACAAATGACGGCCAGCCTCGTCGCAGCTGCCGATACTTCGCATGCTGCTCTTGCCGCGGCGATTAGTGCATGCTAATGGAGTCGCCGTGACGTTCCAGTCGTGTCTGGCGGCACCGACCCACCTTGGGCTCCTTCCAGACAGTCGCAAATGTCTGCGACCACCACGTCTTTCCAAATACACCCTCGACGACAGCGCCACACTCCGCTGACGACCACCACGTCCATCCAGTACACCCCTTTGGTCCCTGCCTCGGTCGCAATGGCCCAGGGCAGTGGGCTCGTCACCGTTAGGTTTCCCTGGGGGGGGAGGTTAGCTGGGAGACAGAGAGAAGTTGAGGATTTGGTATGGGTGAGCTTCCTTATCGAGACGCAGGAGTGCTCGTCAAGGGTGCCTGGAGTTTTGTTTTGCTTGCAGTCTTCTTGCTTCTCTTCTTTCGTCTTGTCTTCTTGCTTCTTGTTCTTCTTGTCTTCTCGCTTCTTGGGCTTCTTCGGCTTCTTGTGTTTCCTGGTGTCGCTCTTGAGCGTGGTGGCGCGCGACGCCTCGACGAGCCTCCCCGCCGAAGGATCTCGTGGGCGACTAACCGTCAGCGGTGTGTCTTATATCAGCCGCTACCGGAATCTCGGATGACCGAGCATTCGGCGGCGAGCGGCCATCGCCGGTCGGCCCGCGGCCGTGTCTGGCCTGCCGCACCGAGGCGACTGTGCCGAAGGCGGTATTCCGGGCGACGGCCGGCCGCCGGCAGACGCATCAGCCGCGGAAGGTCGTGCGCGGAGAGTGCGTGTCGGCCGTGACACCGCCGCGCCGCGCCGGTCGGCCGACACAAAGACCTCGGCGCGGGCGGCGGCGCGGGCGGCGGCGCGCGCGCGGCCGGCGAGACCGCGTCGGGTGGACTCGTGGAAATGATTGCACTGTTGCAACAGCGCGCCGCGCGGTCTCAACTGTCGGCGACAAACGTCCCACATGTTTATCGCGCCCCACTCCCTACCCGCGCCGTGCGGTCTCAACTGTCGGCGAGAAACGCCCCACATGTTTATCGCGCCCCACTCCCTACCCGCCGACCTGCCCCACTCCCGGGCGGTGACGGGCACGCACCCGCTCCAAACCCCCCCCACAGGCTCGCCGTGAGGAACCCTACATCACACTCTCGGAAGATCGGAGGCAGCCCTGGCGCTTTCCTGTGAAGCAGAAGCGGTCCTACTCGGTTCCGACTTGAACCAGGTCCGAGCCAGCAGGCACAAGGACAGCCCTGGCGCAACGCCGCTCGACCAGTCGTAAACCGGTGCGACAAGCTCCGGCACAGGCAAATAGCTTGCGCATTATATTCAATGAATGAAGCCCATCAGTGCGGTTATTTACCCATGCCATATGTGTCCGGGCACCGAAGGATGGGTCTGTGGTATTCCGGTTCATAGTGTTTAATTACGCCGATGCAGGTCGGTCTCACGTCGCCGGCGGCCCATTCGGACGACTCCCTGCCCGCCAGGCAACTTTATTACGTTCACAACAGATGGAAACTGCCGACAGTCTGTGGGGAAGTACTGCCATGTCGTCTCGTCATGTACATGCATTGTCATGCACGCGCATGAACAAAGAACGCAGTTTTCATCGTTCTCACGCTTAGATTCAATTCACATCTGCATGCTCACTATACAACTATTAGCACTTGTTTTCGCTGTCATGCTACACTTCTCCGGGCGTCATGCTTGGCACAGTTTTCTTACCATGTCGGCTTTAGCCAGTCGCGTCATCTATTTTGCCGTATAAAGCCTACCGCATAGTCAAAAGTCAACAGTTGGTAAATCATCCAACTATTACCCCGCAACTGTGGACAGGTGCTACAGGTATTACTCCGCAGCCGTGGACAGGTGCTGCAGGTATTACTCCGCAGCCGTGGACAGGTGCTGCAGGTATTACTCCGCAGCCGTGGACAGGTGCTGCAGGTATTACTCCGCAGCCGTGGACAGGTGCTGCAGGTATTACCCCGCAACTGTGGACAGGTGCTACAGGTATTACTCCGCAGCCGTGAACAGGTGCTACAGGTATTACCCCGCAACTGTGGACAGGTGCTACAGGTATTACTCCGCAGCCGTGGACAGGTGCTGCAGGTGCCACCCGGCGAGTGTGGGCAAGTGCTACCCGCAAGTATAGACAAGTGTTGCAGATATTACCCCGCAACTATGAACAGGTTATACAGGTATAACGTATAATCCCGCAACTGTGGGCAGGTGCTACAGCTGCTACCCCATAATTATGGGCAGGCGTTGCAATTATAACTTCGCAACTGTGGTCAGGTGTTACAGGTATTACCCCGCAACTCTGAACAAGTGTTGCAGGTGCTACCCGGCGAGTGTGGACAGGTGTTGCAGGTATTACCTCGCAACTGTGGGCAGGTGCCACAGCTGCTACCTGCAACTGTAGACAGGTGCTACATGTGGTACACGAATAGTGTTGACATGTGGTACACGGCTAATGAATACATGTTAATATATTCTCTTTGATATGTCCCAGGTTAATGACATTTGAAGGCCTTGACTAGAAATTTGTACGATGCATGCAGAACGGATGTATAAAAAAAGTACTGAAAACTTGGTATTTGTGCTCGTATTAATTCTGTCGCTGTCCAGACAAAAAAATATCTGAGGGGAGGAGCTTCTCGAGAGACCCCTGCCCCCGACCCGGCGAAGGTTAAGTTCGATGCACGCATGCGTATGGTGGAAATGTTCACATCAGGCATTTAACCGTGCAGCACGAAGACCTGATATGTTCAGCTCCAAATTTAGCTAGACCCATGCTTAACGTTGCTATGATCATTCCAGGTGGCATGTCGCTCGGATGACATTACCCCATCCCAGGTGGCATGTCGCTCGGATGACATTACCCCATCACAGGTGGCATGTCGCTCGGATGACATTACCCCATCCCAGGTGGCATGTCGCTCGGATGACATTACCCCATCCCAGGTGGCATGTCGCTCGGATGACATTACCCCATCCCAGGTGGTATGTCGCTCGGATGGCATTACCCCATCCCAGGTGGCATGTCGCTCGGATGACATTACCCCATCCCAGGTGGCATGTCGCTCGGATGACATTACCCCATCCCAGGTGGCATGTCGCTCGGATGACCCCATAAGTTTCTGGTGAGACACCACGGACAGAGCTAACGCTTGATCAGAGAGCCGAGCTATGGACCGTTTGCATGGGTCGGTAAGGCAAACATTATCTACCTATGCTTGAATGCAATGTTAATTCACATACCATTTTTTCAATGTAAATACGTTCAGATATGCGCAAACTATGCAAATTTCAGGAGCAAATTTAGTTCGCACTCAGCCTGCTACACTGGTGATTCTTAGCAATAAATTTAAGTTGGTAAAAAAACCTTGGTGCGTCTTGTTTTCCTTGCTGACTAGAAGGAAGCAATCAGACTCAGATTTCTTCGAAATTTCATACATTGAGATAACAGAGGATGCAACCTTGGAATGCAAATTGTTGCATGCTGGAATCTGGTATGATTTGAATGACAGCAAAAATTGTTGAGAAACAAATGCCTTCCAATTGATTTGTCGTACATTTTCCTTCAACTTTTGTTCTTCAATCACAACATAGACTAAAACGTGAGACCAGAAACTTGAAAATCCGCGCGAGCGCGTGTGTGGAAAGAAGGCGGAAGAGATGTTCTTGTAATGCTGGATGGTTGTTGTTGACGAGAGCGGTGATGCTTAGTGGGATGTTGTCTGTGGTGCAGTAGTTTGTGCTAAGTTGTCTCTCGTTGGTGTACTTGTTGCAGTGTGTGAGTATGTGTTTGATGGTAAGTCAAAGTGGTTGGTGACATGTGGTGCATTGTGGTTGTGGGCGGTTTAGTATGAGGTATGTGTGGTGAGGTTCGTGTGTCCGATGCTTAAGCGTGTCAGTATATATTCATTACGTCGGATGTTTTCAAACGTTCGTGCTTCGAAATTGAGCTCTTGCGGTATCCCATGTTTGTTGAATGTTTTTGTTGTTTGCTTGGTGTTTTGCTGGGTAATAGCCAGATTGTAAGTAGGGATAGTGTGTGTCCTGTGATAGTGTTGTGACTAGGTTTACTTCTATGTCTGCGTGTTCATTGCCGTATATGTTTGTGTGGCTCGGGATCCAAAAAAGAAGTGGTTGTTGGTCTGCGGTTAATTTGTTATGTACGCCTAGTATTTTTGTGATAAGGATTTCTTGGAACTGGTTTAAGACGGTATGCTTTGTATTGGTGACTTTGCGTCCGTGGTCCGTATGATGCTCTGTTCCATTTTTGTATTGTAGATATTTATGGTGGCGGGCCCCTGAAAGATAACATAAACCCCCAATAAATTCCGCTTTTAACATGGGCTATGCATTTGTTTACCCATTTTTCTTCACCCAGCGCCGCACTTGCCAAGCACCGTCCAGAACGTATCACTGCAGCGGTGGCTATCATTTGTCGACAAACTGAATTTGATGAAAATTAAGTAGAGTTTTAGCCAAACAGTTCTAGAATTCAGAGCCATTGCCTTTTCCATGGAAGATTGCATCTATGAATGATTAGCATTCACAGACACACAGATTAGCATTCACAGATGAAATCTTGGCACGCACCTTGTAGGGTGTGTGCCAAGATTAAAGATGAGGGGGATATGATCATGAAGTTAAGTATCTTTTACATAGCAAAGGAGAGTGCTCAGGACTCATATAATTGTTCGGAGACAGAGCCCCTTCCCTTACCTAGGTAGGTACTTACCACATACACTGGGCACCAGCTCGCAAACTTCTCCCCGGTTGAAAATCCTGTACCTTTGATCCGAATATCTTTCTCGGACAATTCCTTGTGCTTCCTTGCCACGTGACGTTTAAGTGAATACTGGTAGCTATACCAACTACAATTTGGTACGCCACAATGCACGAATTGCTTTGATGCCCAGGCATCCGACTTCTTGGGACTTCTGATCTTGCTGAACTTCCGCTCCTTGGGCATTGTGGCAAGCAATCACGGGACCACTCGAGAAGGAAGAACCCATGCACAATAACCGTGTAAAAACTGGTCACGTTTGAAAGGAATTGCACAGACACAAGGTCAGCTGTCGCTCTGTCAATTTCATTTATTGGAGTCGTCTACCGCTCGTGAGTCACTCCATTCTGACGTCATGGTTTAATATTCTCTTAGCATTTCCTGGCACGGACTACATTATTTACCTACGGTAGTTAATCTCCAATTTAAAAATCTCACAAAAATACAGCATTGCTTAGTTCAATATCAGTATGTATAGGAAAATGTTTCTTTAAATAATACATGACGTCAGAACGGCGTGCTCCCAGTGGTGCCTAGCGGCAACGATTGCAATAAATTAAATTGATAGAGAGACCCAAGAAATGTGACGTTTGTTGCCGCTGGCATGCAGACGCTGGCAGTTTTACACGAATATCACGGATTTTAATAAATAGGCGCATTGACTTGTGAATATATGCTTGTTCCATATATGACTAAAATGACACAACTGTTTGTTGCTTTTCTAATTCTGAAGAAATACTTTCTGTTTTTATCCAGCAGGGAATAATATGAAATGATTAAATAAGGCGCAAATAGGAAGTATGTACATTTCATTAAAAGTGCATACACCGCGCTACGCATCCCGAAGGAGGGAGAGAATCACTTGAAATCTCCGTATCACAATACAATACAATATATATATATATATATATATATATATATATATATATATATATATATATATATATATATATATTATTATATATATATATATATATTATATATATATATATATATATATATATATATTTATATATATATTATAATATATATATATATATATATATATATATATATATATATATATATATGTGTGTGTGTGTGTGTGTGTGTGTTTATCTGTCTGTAGCGTACGCGTATCGCACCAAAACCAACAGGCGTCCGTCTACACCCGGCTGCAGATGTCACGCGTCACGTGGTGTGACGCGTGACGGCTGTGCGGATCGCGTGCCAAGTGGCGGCGCTCTTCTCGTGTGGTTGCCGCTGGCGTGCGGCGTGACGACCATTGCTCTTGGCCGGCCGGTTTGCGAGCTGACGGTATTGCGCTGGCCAGGTCTGGTCTGATCTGGTCTGATCTGGTCTGGTCTGGTCTGGTCTGGTCTGGTCTGGTCTGGCTTGCTCTGGTCTGCTTTAGTCTGCTCTGGTCTGTTCTGGTCTGATCTGGTCTGGTCTGGTCTGGTCTGGTCTGGCTTGCTCTGGTCTGCTTTGGTCTGCTCTGGTCTGTTCTGGTCTGCTCTGGTCTGGTCTGCTCCGGTCGTATCTTGTCTGATTTTGTTTAATTTGGTCTGGTCTAGTCTGATCTAGTCTGACCTGATCCGATCTGGTCTGATCTGGTCTGGTCTGGTCTGATCTGGTCTGATCTGGTCTGGTCTGATATTGTCTGGTCTGGTTTGGTCTGGTTTTGTCTAGCATTGGCTAGTCGGGGCTGATGTCGTTTAGTCTGGTCTGACCCGCTTGGCCTGGTTTGGTCTGTCTGGGCTGGTCTGACCTGGTCTGCTCTGTGCTGGTCTGGTCTGGTCTGGTCTGGTCTGGTCTGGTCTGGTCTGGTCTGGTCTGGTCTGGTCTTGTCTGGTCTGGTTTGGTCTGGTCTGCTCTGGTCTGCTCTAGTCTGCTCTGGTCTGCTCTGTTCTGCTCTGGTCCGTTCTGGTCTGCTCTGGTCTGGTCTGGTCTCGTCTGATCTGGTCTGATCTGGTTTGATATTGTCTGGTCTGGTCTGGTCTGGTATTGTCTGGTCTGGACTGGTCTGATATTGTCTGGTCCGGTCTGGTCTAGTATTGTCTGGCATTGGCTAGTCTGGGCTGATGCCGTTTAGTCTGGTCTGACCCGCTTGGCCTGGTCTGGTCTGTCTGGGCTGGTCTGGCCGGCATTGGTCTGATCGATCCGGTCTAGTGGTCTTACGGTGGTAGCTTGTTTGGTCTGACAGTCTGACACTACTGATCGGGCCCTTGAGTGATGTGCGAATATAGGTTATATGACGAGATGCGGTAACATTGTTTCCCTGGCACATATTGCATTCTGCACTCGAGTTGTTTTTGTGAATATGATTGTGCATTCCCCATAATAATTTCACACTATCGTTATGATTATGCACTTGAATGCAAAGTTTGGCTGTTAAAAATATTGATAAAATTCGATATGGCATATCGCATCGAGATCATCAACGTGAAGCCATGCATGGGGGCGTCATGGAAACAAATATCTACTCTCAACTCAATCCATGCAATCTATTTCACCCAGAATATAGGGATCACTATGTACTACATCAGTAAACAGACACATATTTAGAATATAGGTCATGGTGCAAGATGGATCCTTGTATTTGTGAACAACTTGGTAGAACTAGCGTCGCCAATTTCCGTAAGTGTTGAATCCTTCCTTTCTCGGTCCATATAACTACATAACTACAACCAGTAGGGGTCATCGGTACCGTTATCGGCAATGCATTGCCCGAACTTGACACGCGTCACTGTGCCCGGCAGGCAAACAATGTCAATCACTATTGCACATCCAGTTTAGCAACGATCATAACTGGGGCTTCCACTTTCACCCGATCGCCGAGCTCCTCTGTGCCGACGTCGGTGTCCCACAGGTGATTCGTGCACGGTTTTGCAACACTGCGGCTGGGGATTCCTCCCATCAACTTACCATCAATTAACACGGGTGTTGCATGCCGTTAGGTGATCAGCAGACATCTGCGAGCAGATACTGGTACGGGACACCAGCGCCAGTGTGCTCCCGTAATGTGCGCCGGGTCCGTCTGCACTCGTGCATTTCGCAACAACAAGCGGCGCCGCGACTCGACCCGGCCGGCGGCAGGCGCGGCGCGCCCGCGGGTCACTCGTCAGCGAACGGCGACTCGCTCCATCGGCTGCACGCCGAGGCCACTTTCGATTTTCGTGCCGCGCTCAGGCCGTCGCGTCGCACTGGTGGCCGCACCGGTACGGTGGGGAGCGCCAGCCGGACCGAGTTGTGGCACGATGAATTGCAGGACCTTACCTTATATTTAACCATCTTTAGGTTGATGAGTGACTCGTCAAGGAGCTCCTTCCGTAAGAAGCCTTCTAGAATAGTGATCGCGCGGCCGGACACGCAAGAGCAACGCCAGCAAGTACCAAAAGCCCAAGGAGCCCAAAAAAACACGAAGAACAGAAGAGCACGAGTCAAAAAGACAAGAAGCAAGAGGACATAAGAGCAACAAGAGTTGCAGTCACCCTCGACGAGGACACCTGCGACTCGAGAAGGAAATCCACCCTCACCAAATCTCCAACTTCTCTCTGTTTTCCAGCTAACCTTGACCCCCCCCTGGAGGAAACCTGATGGTGACGAGCCCACTGCCCTGGGCCATTGTGGTCGGGGCAGGGAACAAAGGGCAAAAGCTCGGTTCTGGGTGCACGAATCCTGATATTTTCCAATAGGAGAGTCACCTTGCCCAACCGTATCAACAAGCCACCCACACCAGCGTCAAACGCCCACTCGGCACACGGCGCCTACCTAGTAGGCACCTACACCGAGCCGCAGTACACCATCACACGGGAGTCTTCCTTCACTCTCACACGGACACTCCGTCACATCGTGAACACACCACACTTCACCGTCACATCGTGAACACACCACACTTCACCGTCACTCGGCACACCACCCACATCATCGTACGCGCATGGAACAGTGCCAATACACACACGCTACTCGCCACAAACACATTCAACAATCAATATAGGATCACGTGGACCTCAACCTTGCGGATTCAAAGAACAGAAAAATCGAGACAATGTCCAGGGCCATCAGCTTGGCAACACGAGACTCAGTCTCAACATGTGAAAAACCTTAAAAAAGAGTAATCAGCACCATGTTAGACCTCGGATTGACACAGAGCAATCGCCACCCGGCGCCGCGCCCACAAACAGTACAAAAGATGCGTGTGCGAAGCACACCTATTAGCATGCAGACAGTCCCAAAAACACTGCCAGTGCAAAATTTGAACAGCACGCCAAAACTCTTGGCAGTCTTTCGCGTTACAGTGCAATAGTTTCACCACTACCGGCATAATTTGGGACCTGATGAAGCTGCTTTAACTTGACACGCCCACCAACAGGCCCCTTCCCTTAGCTGACGGTGAGAGGACAGCACATTACAGACACACAACACATCGTAGACCACTTTAAATTGCACCACGCTAGCGTCGCAGGTAACAACACCTACGACGACGCCATAGTAAACTCTTTGGACGCCCTGGCCTCCAGTACAAATTTAAACTGGGAAAACACCATTAGCTACAAACAAACATTCACTATGCACGAATTAAACCTCACCATCAGCACGAGAGAAAACACGTCGGTTGGGCCGAATGACATCCATTACCGGTTTTTCAAACACCTCAGCAAAAATGATCTGACGTACCTAGTTACTAGTGGCCATTAACGATTTGTACCAAGATGGCACCTTTGCTGCTACATGGCTAAAAGCATAATCATCCCATTAACAAAGTCGCATAAAGATCATTCCACCCCAAAAGGGTTCAGGCCTATCTCACTTACTAGCTGCGCTAGAAAATGGTCGAAGGAATGGTCAGCACACGATTGCGACATCTTCGGGGACACAACAATATGCTCAACGAATTTCAGTGCGGCTTCCAGCGTCAAGAATCAACCACAGACTCATTCGGCTAGTGCACAAGGGCGTCGCCACCGGGGGCAGGGGGGAAGTCGCCCCCCTGCCGTGAAACTGGGGGCGCCGCCCCCCTGAAATTTGAGGAGGCCCCCCATCCGCAAATCCACAGCAAAAAAGGTGAGCAAGGAGGCCGACGGGACAGAAGATCATACTGTCAATGAGGCCTCAAGACTGACGAGGCCCCCAGGAAATATAATCAGGTCTCTATAAGAGACGTTAGACAGAGATTGGAAGGAGGCCCCAGGACGAAAAGGAGGCCCCATGACGAAAAGGAGGCCCCTATGACGAAAAGGAGGCACCCATGACGAAAAGGAGGCCCCAAGACGTAGAACAGAGATTAGGAGGAGGCCCCCAGGAAGAAAAGGAGGCTCCCAGGACGAAAAGGAGGCCCCCAGGACGAAAAGGAGGCCCCAGGACGAAAAGGAGGCCCCAATACGTAGAACAGAGGTTGGGAGCAGGCCCCCAGGACGAAAAGGAGGCCCCCAGGACGAAAGGAATGCACCCAAGGACAAAAAGGAGGCCCTCAAGACGTAGAACAGAGATTGGGATGAGGTCCCCAGGACGAAAAGGAGGCCCTAAGACGTAGAAAAGAGATTGGAAGGAGGCCCCCAGGACGAAAAGGAGGCCCCATGACGAAAAGGAGGCCCCAAGGACGAAAGGAATGCACCCAAGGACAAAAAGGAGGCCCCCAAGACGTAGAACAGATATTGGGATGAGGTCCCCAGGACGAAAAGGAGGCCCCCAGGACGAAAAGGAGGCCCCTAAGACGTAGAACAGAGATTGGGAGGTGGGCCTCAGGACGAAAAGGAGGCCCCCAGGACGAAAAGGATGCCCCCAGGACGCAAAGGAGGCACCCAAGACGTAGAACAGAGATTGGGAGGAGGCCCCCATGACTAAAAGGAGGCCCCCAGGACGAAAGGAGGCCCCCAGAACGGAAGGGATGCACCCAAGGACAAAAAGGAGGCCCCCAAGACGTAGAACAGAGATTGGGATGAGGTCCCCAGGACGAAAAGGAGGCCCCCAGGACGAAAAGGAGGCACCCAGAACGAAAAGGAGGCCCCCAAGACGAAAAGCAGGTCCCCAGGACGAAACGGAGGCCCCCAGGACTGAAAGGAGGCCACCAGGACGAAAAGGATGCCCCCATGACGCAAAGGAGGCCCCCAAGACGTAGAATACAGATTGGGAGGAGGACCCCAGGACGAAAAGGAGGCCCCCAGAACGAAAAGGATGTACCCAAGGACGAAAAGGAGGCCCCCAAGACGTAGAACAGAGATTGGGAGGAGGCCCCCAGGACGAAAAGGAGGCCCCAAGACGTAGAACAGAGATTGGGAGGTGGGCCCCAGGACGAAAAGGAGGCCCCCAGGACTAAAAGGAGGCCACCAGGACGAAAAGGATGCCCCCATGACGCAAAGGAGGCCCCCAAGACGTAGAACAGAGATTGGGAGGAGGCCCCCAGGACTAAAAGGAGGCCCCCAGGACGAAAAGGAGGCCCCCAGAACGAAAAGGATGCACCCAAGGACGAAAAGGAGGCCCCCGAAGACGTAGAACAGAGATTGGGAGGAGGCCCCCAGGACGAAAAGGAGGCCCCAAGACGTAGAACAGAGATTGGGAGGAGGGCCCCAGGACGAAAAGCAGGCCCCCAGGACGAAAAGGAGGCCCCAAGACCTAGAACAGAGATTGGGAGGAGGCCCCCAGGACGAAAAGGGGGCCCCAGGACGAAAAGGAGGTCCCCAGGACGAAAAGGAAGTCCCAAGACGCAGAACAGATTTGGAGGAGGCCCCCAGGACGAAAATGGGGCACTCAGGACGAAAAGGATGCCCCAGGACGAAAAGGAGGCCCCCAGGACGAAAAGGATGCACCCAAGGACGAAAAGGATGCTCTCAAGACGTAGAACAGGGATTGGGATGAGGTCCCCAGGACGAAAAAGAGGCCCCCAGGACGAAAAGGAGGCCCCAAGACGTAGAACAGAGAGTGTGTGGTAGCCCCCAGGACGAAAAGGATGCCCCCAGGACGCAAAGGAAGCACCCAAGACGTAGAACAGAGATTGGGAGGAGGCCCCCTGGACGAAAAGGAGGCCCTTAAGACCTAGAACAGAGATTGGGAGGTGGCCCCCATGACGAAAAGGAGGCCACCAGGACGAAAAGGAGGCACCCAGGACGAAAAAGAGGCCCCTAAGACGTAGAACAGAGATTGTGAGGTGGCCCCCAGGACGAAAAGGAGGCCCCCAGGACGAAAAGGATGCCCCCAGGACGCAAAGGAAGCACCAAAGACATAGAACAGAGATTGGGAGGAGGCCTGCAGGACTAAAAAGGAGGCCCCAGGACGAAAAAAGAGGCCCCCCAGAACGAAAAGGATGCACCTAAGGACGAAAAGGAGCCCCTAAGACGTAGAACAGAGATTGGGAGGTAGCCCCCAGGATGAAAAGGAGGCCCCAGGACGAAAAGGAGGCCTCCAGTACGAAAAGGAGGCCCTCAGGACGGAAACGATGCCACCGATACGGGAAAAAAGCCACCCAGGTTAGACGAAAAGGCTTCCGATGGGTGGCAGGATAGTCTTAATTTGGAAAACGAGGCCCCCAAGACGGAAGAGGATGCCCCTGCAATATAAAATTAAGACAAGATAGGGGAGATTTCTCCGGACGCAATAGGGGCCCCAAGACGGGTAAGAAGGTCTCCGCAGGAATGAGAGAAGGCCACCGAGACCAGCCAGATGAGGCCCATATTTTGGAAGAGGAGGACCCTAGAAGAGAAAAAATCTAGGACTAGGACGCAAAAGCACCCTGCTAAGAGGATAATGAGGCTCCAAACATAGATAAGGAGGCCCCCATGACGTGAGAGGAGGCCCATAATTTAAAAAAGGAGTCACCTAGGAGAGGGTAGGAGTCCCCAGAAATCAAGAGAGTGTCAAAAATGGCACGGAGGAAACCAAGATTGCAAAGGAGGCCCCAACACCGGAAAGGAGGCCACAGAATATGAGAGGAGGCCCTAAGACGGAAAAGGAAGCCAGTGGATATGAGATGAGGTTTCGGAGACGCAAAAGCAGGCCCCAAACAGGTGAGGTTCCACCGAGATAGAAAAGGACGATCCAGAGACGTGGCAAGAGGCACCTAATTGGGAAGAGAACGACACAAGATTGGAAATGAGACCCCATAATGAACGAGGAGGCCCAAAAAATAGGAGAGAAAGGCCATTGGTTAAGAGAAATGGCTCCCAGGCGGAAAAGAAGGCTCGAGGACGGCTAAGAAGGTCCCCGGAAAATAACAAGGCCAATAAGATAGGAAAGGTTGCCAGTAATTTGGCAGAGGAGGCGCCTGGGAGAGAAGAGGAGTCCACCAGGAGATAAGAGACCACCCCTAAGATGGGTACAGATCGAATCCACACGCAGAGCAGGAGGCCCCAAGACGTGAGAGGAGGCCCCTAATTTGAAAAAGAAGGCCTCTAGAAGAGAAATGAGGCATCTGCCGGACTCGAGAGGAGTCCCTCAAGAAGGAGTAGGTCTCCAGGACCAAATGAGACCCCGAAAACAGGAAATAGTTCTCAGGAAATGAGAGGAGGACCTTAAGATGGGAGTGGTAGCAGGTATGGAAGAGGTGAGGTTTCCAAAATTGAAGATCCCTCAAAACGAGTAAGGCTTTGCCATGATAAAGGAAGAGGCCCACGAGGCGTGGCAGGAGGCCCCTAATTTGGCAGAGAATGCCCCTCGAAGATGAGAGGAAGCCCCATGCCTTGTTAAAGGGTCCCCAGAATGCAAGAGGAAGCCCTCCAAGACGGGAGAGGAGGACCATTGAATATGGAGGAGGGTAGGACACACAAGGAGACGTCGAAAACCAGTAAAAATGCTCTAGGAAATGAGACGAGACCCTTAAGACGCGACAGGAGGCCTATAATTTGCAAGAAGAAACCAATAAGAAATAGTAGGAGTCGTGTCTGGGTACTTTAAAATCACGATATGGGCCCCAAAAGATCCGGCGGGGCCCCCGCCAAATTATACTGAGCCTGGG
Source organism: Ashinkailepas kermadecensis (assembly GCA_034440615.1). Lineage (NCBI taxonomy): Eukaryota > Metazoa > Arthropoda > Thecostraca > Neolepadidae > Ashinkailepas > Ashinkailepas kermadecensis. Next base: position 100,020 of record JAOTOM010003818.1, read on the forward strand.
GTACCAAAAATTCACGCCCGGACCACCACAATCATGCCAGGGGCACGCACGACAGGTCGTACCGTGCCCCAACAGTCTGATTGGGGCCAAAACAAATGAAGCCGGAGCAACGAAAAACAATCCGGACATGGATAATAACTTTGGGGTCCCAACAATGACGCCAAAAGCACCCAAAGCGCATTGGACCCCCAAAAAGTGTCGAGGCCGCTATAGCTCGCGCTAGGGATCCAAGAGAATGACGTCGGGGCCCAAAAGATCACATTGGACTAAAAAAAAGTCGCGTCACAGCCCTTGAAAATCACACTGGAGGCCCAGAAGGTCGCACCGGGGCCCCAAAAGTTGCAGCTGCCCCAAAAATCAATCCTTAATCGGAATGTCACTCTGGGACAAAAAAAACTCCTTCAGTGGCCGCAGTGCTATATCAAAGGGGCAAATGCCCCCTCCATCCTGAGAGGGATAAGCTCCCAAGAATCGTGCCGGGGCCTCAAAAATCGCGCCGGGACCACCAAAATTCGCGTCGGTCCACCAGCATTCGCGCATGGGTCTCCAAATAAATACGGCGAGCCCCGGAAAACTCGCTCCGAGGCCCGAAAAATTGCAACAGGAACCGCCAAAATCGCGTTGGGGCCACAGCTAAATACAACGCGTCCCACAAACTCGAACCAGGCACCTCAAATATCGGGCTCGGGACCCACAATTCCCATCGGTAGTCCCGTCGAGGCTCTAAAAAATTGGCGTCTTGGGCCACACGTAAGCACAGTGTAACCACAAACACCGGATCGGTATCCGAAAAAATCAAGCTGGAGCCCTCCAAAATAAGGAGGGATTCCAACAACTAAATGCCCAGGTTAAAAAAGTGGCTCTGGAGCACCGAACATATTATCAGATGCCTTCACAAATTGCATACGGCACCGAAAAACAAACCGGATCTCGAACAATCGAGGTGGGATACAAAAACATGGCGCCAAGGGCTCGAGAAATCAGGCCGGGATTCGGACTTTTAAAAAATCAGAAAGGCTTCACAAAAATCGTATTGAGCCCAGAAAACTGGGGTTGGGTCTCCGGAACCACGCGCCTAGGCGCGATAAGCCTCTCTGGGACCTAGAAACATCGTACCGGAGCCCCAAAATTGTACTGGGGCCCCACAACTGCGCGTCAGAAGTCCAAAATAGACACATCGGGACCCTAAGAGCACAACGGGGGCCGAAAATACAACTGGCCCTCCAAAGCGCACAGAGTCTCACAAAAAGCGACAGGGCCTTAACACATGCGTTGCAGCCATAAATATACATACCGGGAGGTCTACAAAATATACCGGAAGCTCTCTAGGCACACAGGGGTCATGATAACGCACAAGGACCTGAAAAAGTGGTTGAGGCCGCAAAAGGCAAACATGGTTCCAAAACAAACAAAAAGACCGGGCGCTAAATAAACACATCGGGGTTTTCGAAAACGCCACGTCAAAGACGTCACGTCCCGACACGTCAAAAAAATCCTCGGTGCGCAAAAATGCAACAAACCATAAAACGAGCAGTGGGTTCGAAAATGTTTTAGGCCCCTAACAAAAATGGATTGGAGCCATAATACACAATCATAGAGTAAGAAAGACGCAACGGGTAAAAAAAAGAATGCTGAGGCGGGGCCTCGGTTCGGTAGCCAATCTGGGAGGATAGCAGCAAAGATATGAAGTGCATCAAACCTCAGCGGAAACAGCATTTCATAACTACCAGAAAATGTGGAAAGTAGGAAACTAATGATCGAATTTAATCAATCGACTTTTCGCAGCGAACGCCCATACGAAGCATTCCATCACGTCAAATATGGCGCAATTGTATCATGTGGCAGCAATTAGAAAAACGCAGAAGGCCTCGCAGAGGCCGTAGCATCGCACGAAGTGTGGCGAATGCACCGAATACGAAAGATGGGTGTGCACGTGCACTGACGTTGCCGTCGTGGCGACCGGGTGCTATGAACTGGAATGCCTGAAATTGTGAAATTTTGTATTTTAAAGTGGTGGGTAATACATTTTAAATTGAAGTTGTGGGCCTAATACATCTTCGAAACACTGCTCGTTTTAGGGCTTTGTTGCTTTTTTGTGCACCGAGTATGTTTTACGTGGCAGGGCGTTTTCGAAGATCCTGATGTGTTTATTTAGCTCCCGGTCGTTTTGTATGTTTTGGAACCATGTTGTCTTTTGTGGCTCAGCCTCTTTTTCAGGCCCTTGTGCGTTCTCATGGCCCCTGTTCGCCTTGCGAGCTTGCAGTGTATTTTTTTTCGAGCTCCCGGCATGTTTATTTAGGGCTGCAACGCATGTTTTAAGGCTCTATCGCTTTTTGGGAGACTCGGTGCGCTTTGGGAGGTTAGTTGTATTTTCGGGCACCGTTGTACTCTTAGGGTCCGGTTGTGTATATTTGGGGCTTCGGATGCACATTTGTGGGGCCCCAGTACGATTTTGGGGCTTCGGTGTGATTTTTCTGGGTCCCAGCGCGACTTATCGCGCCCAGGCGCGTGGTTCCGGGGACCCAACGCCAGCTTTCTGTGCTCAACGCGATTTTTTGTGGATCTTTTCTGGGTTTTTATGTCCGAATCCCGGCCTGATTTTTCGAGCCTCTGGCGCCATGTTTTTGCATCCCACCTCGATTTTTCGAGATCCGGCATGCTTTTCGGTGCCATACACAATTTTTGAAGGCATCTGGAGAAAAATGTTCGGTGCTCCAGAGCCATTTTCCTGATCCGGACATTTATTTGTTGGAATCTCTCCTTTTTTGGAGGGCTCCAGCTTGAATTTTTGGGATACCGATCCGGTTTTGTGGTATAGGTGTAATTTCAGCAGTGTGAGGTAACTTATCAAGGTACCAAAAGAAAACCTTAGAACTGGGTGGTGGAGTTAGGGTTGAAATCCGACCAATCAGAAACCATAGTGGTAGATTAGATAATAGATAATTGCCCCTCCACAGGACAATTTAGTTGATGACTAATCGTATTATTTCGAAATGTCCCCTTTGACAAAATAGCGGTCGAAATCCAAGGACTTTTTAATGGGCGTAGGTGCCTCCCCCCTCCCCTGCAAATCCGTTCGCCCCCTCCTGCTTGACGCAAATATAGGTACTCCACTGGTCCCTGAATAATTTTCCGAAACATATGCCCATGGGGCAAAACCAACATTGAGGGGACAAATTACCCCTCACAAGCATACAATACAACATCCATGCCCCATATAAAATGGGATGAATGATGTTTTTAAATGCATTTTCTTCCAACAAACTTCTTTTCTGTTATTACAGCCTGCATGATTAGAGCTTCCCAGCTTCCATACCTTCTCAGTCATTTACAAAACCGTACAGCACAGCGAAAACGATGGGCGTAGCGGCGTGGAATTTGAAGGTTTGGATTATGTATGCACTGACATTGTTGCATTGTTGCATTGTCATTTATGCATTGCTGTTCAATGCTTGTTCTTGCCGTGAATGTATTCGCTGAGGATATATTTTAGCTCGTGTGACAGTTGCCTTGCAGCCAGCACCAAATGTTATAAAAATAAACAAATTCCTAAGATGGCGCTCAGAAAACCAATGCAATCCACTTCTCGTTGTCACCTTTGCGAAATTGTCGTCCTATGACTGAGAAATGATCGTTCAAGCTTTGCTTATGACATCAAGCTGGTGGGAATAAATAACAGTAGTAATGAATCTAGCTATATTCAGTTAGACTTGGAGGACTTAAAAGTGGGTTGATCAATGGCAGATATCTGTAAGATATGCTTAGCACCAGCCCCGCCAGCTCGCTGCAATCTAGAGGCCAGCGGGTAGATTCGAGAAAGCATTGAGACGTTGGTTTGTTTTGGCACTTATGTATTTATCCAAATATTACTTATTTATACCCTGGTATGACCCAGTTTTCAGCGAAAATTATTAGTGCTATTGCGTTTTGAGTAAATGATGCACCATGCCATGAACAAACAAAACACCAATATCAAATCATGTTCCCCATTCTCGAACCATAGTAAGAGCCTGAAAACAATATGAGACCCTAACACAATGGAGGCCCCCTTTTGGGGAACAGGAGGCCCCCTTCCGACCTTGCCCCCCCTGGAAGAATTTCGCGGCGACGCCACTGCTAGTGCACAACATTAAAAGTGGTCTACGCATCCGACACACAGTGCTGTGTATGGCTGCATACGTAGTCGTAACCGCTTCAGCCCCACACGGACAACTTTTCTTTAGGTCGACAACAAATCCATCGAACGAGTGAAAAGTGTTAAGTTCTTAGGTCAATTTTCTAGGTTCAGGTTCTAAGGCGTACACTTTGGACCAAAACCTTAGCGTCAACAGACATGACACTGGCATCTTGAAAAGATGCGCGAAGCGCTTCAACCTACTCCGTGCAATAGCAGGCACAGACCGCAGTGGAGACAGGCAAACATTACTGCAATTCTACAAGGCAATAATTCGATCCATCCTAGAATACAGTAGCAGCATCTTTCCCACCATTTCGTCGACACTAAACAAAGCAATTCGAAAACATCCAAAATAACTGCATCAGAGCAGCCACAGGAGCCCTCAGTAACACACCGATAGCCAGTCTTCTAGTTGACTCGTCCACTCCGCTTCCCTGCACCTGATTCCCATCCTCTTCAGGAGGATACAATAGCTGTGCCGCTACCACATTAAAAGCAAGTCCATTGAAAATCCCCTGGATCTGTTCTCCTGCTATGTATATTAGCTTACTCACCAAATTAAAATTTAGGCATGGCCAGCGCAAGATTACAAGCGTTCATGAGTGAAAACGTTCGTTGCGCCAATGTTTTATTGCGGATGATATAGATATCGAAGGGGAATTTAGCAATGTGGCAAAAATGAGGCGCACCTGCACGTGTTTAGCGCATCTGCGGCTTTTCGGTTCTCTGCGACGTACTCCTACTTGTTCGCATCCACTTTAAGATCTGAACTTAATCCTATTTCGGTAGGCTCTTTTCTATTGGGGAATCTATTGTCCCGATTTCAAAACTTCTTTGCTGAAGCGAATTGTACTCATGTAGTCTATGCCTTGAGAATGCTGAAATTCCAACATTTTCTCAAGTAAGAAGTAAGAAAAGTAAGAAGGCAAGAATTAGGGGAAATTGAGCAGTCATTTGGAACTATGTGTGATTTGGAACTATGTATGATTATTTGTGATTTTCACCGGTTAATTTGTGCATGATTGTGCAAAAATAATTCCTAATGGTCCAAAACACCATTTAATATCCATGCATGCACATGCATGCATCCAATGCGGCGTAAGAATAGGGTAGGTATCATTTGTTCTTCGTAGCTGATCTTCTTCTCAGAGTAACAGAAATGCATGATAAGTATTTGTGTCACTCGTCTTGCACAAGAGGCCTCACAACTGTTCCTCATTCTTACATAATATCAGTATCTGCTGCGAGTTTTATCAGAGGCGTCGCCAGGGAATTACATCGGGGAGGATGCCGTGTTGCCCGAGTGGGATGGCTACTGCAATTATTGGCCATTGGGAAAATCTCCTGGCTCCGCCGTTTAGTGCTATTTATTATAAATTCCTGTCTCCCCTCCTTGATCCGCCATCGGCAAAGTATCATCCTCGCCGCGCTATTGTTTGAAGCGGTTTGAATCGGAGATTTTCTGAATACCTCTCATCAACTCATGGATCTTCCATTGGGAAGTTCTCCTGGCTCTATCACTACATGTGACCAACCAATGTCATGTGATCGGCAATATTTTAAAGCGCATAAAACTGAGTGGCCGTCAGTAAAATATGGATCAGATTAGCAAAACATGCCGTGAAATGATAGCGTTCACTGATGTTCCCAATTTGTCAATATAAAAATGGGCTGAATTATGTGACAATAATGCAATTTGGGCAGTTAAGTGGTAATGACACAAAACATCAACGTGACGGGATAGGCAATATTTCAATGCGTATGAAACTCAGCAGACATCAACATAAATTTTAATCCAGCTAACAAGAGAAAGGATCAGGCAACAATTTTCGCTCAATTCACTATGAAGAAAGGCACGCTCAAATACCGGCGATTGGCCTGCATGTTCATGTAGTTCATGTTCACGCGATTGGCCTTGCTTCGTGTTATAAACACGCCGCGAGCCGTTCACCTCCTCATTTCTTCATTAGTTGAGTTGGAAGCTAATACCAATATTTCCCATGTTCGCGCTGTCACTCAGAGCTCTACGCCCGTCGCCATTTGTCAAAGTAGTGCAGCCTGTCACACGAGTAGCGCTAGTTGCTTAGCAATTGGGTTGCATGCACATCCAGCAGCTGCAGTGCTTGCTATTGCGGCCAGCAGCTCCAGTTGCTGTGAACATTCTCCGCCGAGCGTCTGATCATGATCTGGCACCACGAGAAACCATTAGATTTCCCCGGACGGTGTCGGTTCGTGCGCTGTGCCGCCAGCCGCCAGCCGTCAGCGGCGATTGCGCGGCGGCCTGTTGCCGGCCAGGGTGACATACCCGAGCAGAACTGCACGCCACCGTAAATACCGGCTGGTAACTGCCGGCAATGACTCTCGATTGCTGCCGCACTCGCTGCACGGCGAGCGTGGTGTGATGTCGCCACATGACCCGGCTGTGGGACGTGACGCTGTGCAGAACTGATCACGGGTGTGGCGGGCTGCCTGAGCATCATGGGCGGATCGAGGAGTTCTCAGGAGGGGCACTCGTCTGCAGGGCGTCATTTCCTCGGAGGGGCGCCCTGCCAAAGTCCCTGACGCCTTCAGCTGAACATTGGCTGAAGGTGGGTCGGAGGAGCGCCCTGCCAAAGTCCCTGACGTGACGCCTTCAGCTGAACATTGGCTGAAGGTGGGTCGGAGGAACGCCCTGCCAAAGTCCCTGACGCCTTCAGCTGAACATTGGCTGAAGGTGGGTCGGAGGGGCGCCCTGCCAAAGTCCATGACGCCTTCAGCTGAACATTGGCTGAAGGTGGGTCGGAGGAGCGCCCTGCCAAAGTCCCTGACGTGACGCCTTCAGCTGAACATTGGCTGAAGGTGGGTCGGAGGAACGCCCTACCAAAGTCCGTGACGCCTTCAGCTGAACATTGGCTGAAGGTGGGTCGGAGGAGCGCCCTGCCAAAGTCCCTGACGTGACGCCTTCAGCTGAACATTGGCTGAAGGTGGCTCGGAGGAGCGCCCTGCCAAAGTCCGTGACGCATTCAGCTGAACATTGGCTGAAGGTGGGTCGGAGGGGCGCCCTGCCAAAGTCCATGACGCCTTCAGCTGAACATTGGCTGAAGGTGGGTCGGAGGGGCGCCCTGCCAAAGTCCGTGACGCCTTCAGCTGAACATTGGCTGAAGGTGGGCATGTATCGATAGCATCCGCTTCAGCACCGCTGGCATTCGAACTCCACCCGTGCTTCTAGAAATGGGTCAAATTGGTATTACACGAGCCTCTAGATAAGAAGTCATGCCGTCCCGTGGGTAAAAAGGTCGGCAGTGCTCAAGCAGGCAGTCGTATGCCACTTTCTCTAAAACGTTCGACCACAGTAATAAGAGTGCAACAGGCCTGTCATTTTCAGGTAATTTTCTGTCGTCTTTTTCTGCACAGGAATCACGCTTGCCTGCTTCCATTGTTCGGGGAAAACACCCTGTTCCAGGGAAATGTGGCACAACATTCGAAGCGGCACGGCAATCTAATAAGCTCCTTGAAAATCGGATCGTGAAGCCCGTCCGCTCCACATGCCCTGTGGTTGCCCAAGCTAAGGAATTGATGTTCAACTTTGCCTCCCGGCAAATATAAGCAGTCTATAACTGGCACATGTAATAATGGATGCTCTAGAAATACTTCATCATGGGAGTCCGAAAACTTGTTGCTGAAGCAGCTGTCGAAGCAATTTGCTCTCTCCATGAAACTGTTGTATGTTTTGTCTTGGTATGCCGGCGTAGGTGAAGAGTGAATTATTGATTTTTATAAATTGAGAAATGACCAGAAACGCTTCGGCTCGATGCCGGAATCTTGAACCAGATGGAGAAGATATTGACAGTATTTCGAATTTGAAAGTGATTTAAATGCTTAGTCTAGCCTGAGAACACTACGGCATTTTCAGTTGCCGTACTGCACTTTTTCTGTTAAAAGCGTTTTACTTCGATCATGGTGCCGGTTTTGCTTCCCGGTCGAACCAAGGTGAAATTTATTGCACAGTTCTATCATGGGCACATAATCAGAGATTGTTGCGTTGATCCAATCGTAACATATGAAATATGTCGGTGGCTGAATTAACGTCGAGAGTTAAACACCGTTCTAAGACAGGCAGCGGCGCAATGCGACCCGCAAGCGAGTGTTAAAGGTGTTAAATCAGCCGAGTGTTAAATCAGTGTTAAAGGTGTTAAATCAGCGAGTGTTAAATCAGCCGCACGATAGTTAAAGGTGCCTTGACATAGATGTAGACGGATACAGTGAATGATGCAAACGTGGCAAGATGGTCAGATGCAGAAGCTCCTTCATCGGTTGCGGCAGGACCTCCGTACGTGGCAGGACCACGGGCTGTTGAGAACACAGGCTGTGTTAATGAATTATCGTGAATGCTGTACAGAAACTGAGTGGCTCTGGCAGATTTGCCACAAAGTCAATTGACTTCCGGTATATGCCTTATCTTACCAACCCGAGCCCGGTGGTCGATAGCATATACCTATTATAATCACCGGAGACCGTGCGCCATTTGGTCAGCAAGTATATTCAGGTCGGCGTGTCAGGTCAGACAGGTAATTGACCTGACTGCGCACGCAACGCCTCCGTCAGGTCCATCATGATCTCTTGTAAACAGCCAACTGACTGGTTTGAAACCCTGTTTAGGCCGCAGTCATTTTCGAAGCGTGAGCATGAGCCTGGTTCTACGCCTCGTTTGGGTTAACGACTTGTACTGCAGGCTGCATCTGATTAGTTTCAGGTATATGTTTCTTCACAATAGCGCCTTACTAACGCCAGCGATATGGTCGATGGGTTGCTCAGCGCAGCAGGTGCAGCCATGGCTTCGCAATAGCTCTTTCGATTGGTGTTGGGTGCGTTAGTTGGGATTCGTGGTAATATCATGGCAAGGCCGCATGTCTCAACAGGAGATGCGGCCATCACCGCTGCCGCAGCATGGGTCAGCGGTGATGCACTGCCCAGTCGTAGCAGCACCTTCCCCAGTCTCTGCTGTGCGCTCTCTCTCTCTCTCTCTCTCTCTCTCTCTCTCTCTCTCTCTCTCTCTCTCTCTCTCTCTCTCTCTCTCTCTCTCTCTCTCTCTCTCTCTCTATATATATATATATATATATATATATATATATATATATATATATATATATATATATATATATATATATATATATATATATATATATATATATATATATATATATATATATATATATATATATATATATATATATATATATATATATATATATATATATATATATATATATATATATATATATATATATATATATATATATATATATATATATATATATATATATATATATATATATATATATTTTTTTTTTTTTTTTTTTTTTTTTTTTTTCTTTTCTCTCTCTCTCTCTCTCTCTCTCTCCTCTCTCTCTCTCTCCCTCTCTCCCCCTCTCCCTCTCTCTTTCTGTCTCTGTCTCTGGCTCGGTGTGTATTCATTGCCACCCACGACAAGGAATGAAAACACATCATTCGTTAGACATGACGGAAAAGAAATAGAAGCAAAAGAAATGACATGCTCCCTCATGTATGGGTTCCTCCTGTCCAAAACAGTAAAACCACCATATGAAATAAAATGGGAGAGAGAACATTTAAATTTCTGTAGGCACAAATGGGAGAAAATATATGCTCTCCCATATAAATGTACAAAATCAACGAAACTTCAAAATATGAAGTTTCAAATAATAAATCGATTTGTTTGCACGCAAAAATTCCTATGCGACCGAACAATTAGTGATTCGCCAGACTGCAAATTTTGTTCAACACATTGATACAACCACACATTTCATAGCGAAATGCAGAACAGTGTCGCAGTTTTGGAATGAACTCATGCACGAACTGTGTCTAAATAACGGGACGAGCACGAATATATGCGTATAATACATACTGTTTGGATGCATCAGTGCAAATGACATTGTCAACTTTGTGCTGTTGGTTGCGAAGCAGTACATAATAGGTAGAAAAATACGGAGAAATGGAACTGGCGGAATTTATGAGAAAGATCAAGACAATTCGTGAAATCTTAAAATGTACTGCATTCAAGAACGAAGCAATGCAAAAGTTTACGAATAGGTGGCAACCGCTTGTGCAAAATGCATATTTCGATATATAAGTGTACTCATCTGTGTGCGTGTGTGTGTAGGTGTGTATGTGTGAGTAAGCTAATTGTGTGCCCGTATTCGGAAATAAAGCGCCGGTGCAATCCGGACAAAGGTGGAAAAAAGAAAGAAAAGTGTCAGTGGCGTTTGTGACTGTTGACCAGTGTCAGTGGCGTCTGTGACTGTTGACCAGTGTCAGTGGCGTCTGTGACCGTTCCCTAGTGTGTCGTTGTGTTGGTGACGTTACCAGTGTCAGTGGCGTCTGTGACTGTTGACCAGTGTCAGTGGCGTCTGTGACTGTTGACCAGTGTCAGTGGCGTCTGTGACTGTTGACCAGTGTCAGTGGCGTCTGTGACTGTTGACCAGTGTCAGTGGCGTCTGGGACTGTTGACCAGTGTCAGTGGCGTCTGGGACTGTTGACCAGTGTCAGTGGCGTCTGGGACTGTTGACCAGTGTCAGTGGCGTCTGTGACTGTTGACCAGTGTCAGTGGCGTCTGTGACTGTTGACCAGTGTCAGTGGCGTCTGGGACTGTTGACCAGTGTCAGTGGCGTCTGTGACTGTTGACCAGTGTCAGTGGCGTCTGTGACTGTTGACCAGTGTCAGTGGCGTCTGTGACTGTTGACCAGTGTCAGTGGCGTCTGTGACCGTTCCCTAGTGTTAGTGGCGTCTGTGACTGTTTACCAGTGTCAGTGGCGTCTGTGACTGTTGACCAGTGTCAGTGGCGTCTGGGACTGTTGACCAGAGTCAGTGGCGTCTGGGACTGTTGACTAGTGTCAGTGGCGTCTGTGACTGTTGACCAGTGTCAGTGGTGTCTGTGACTGTTGACCAGTGTCAGTGGCGTCTGTGACTGTTGACTAGTGTCAGTGGCGTCTGTAACTGTTGACCAGTGTCAGTGGCGTCTGTGACTGTTGACCAGTGTCAGTGGCGTCTGTGACTGTTGACCAGTGTCAGTGGCGTCTGTTACCGTTCCCTAGTGTTAGTGGCGTCTGTGACTGTTGACCAGTGTCAGTGGCGTCTGTGACTGTTGACCAGTGTCAGTGGCGTCTGTGACTGTTGACCAGTGTCAGTGGCGTCTGTGACCGTTCCCTAGTGTTAGTGGCGTCTGTGACTGTTGACCAGTGTCAGTGGCGTCTGTGACTGTTGACCAGTGTCAGTGGCGTCTGTGACTGTTGACCAGTGTCAGTGGCGTCTGGGACTGTTGACCAGTGTCAGTGGCGTCTGTGACTGTTGACCAGTGTCAGTGACGTCTGTGACCGTTCCCTAGTGTTAGTGGCGTCTGTGACTGTTGACCAGTGTCAGTGGCGTCTGTGACTGTTGACCAGTGTCAGTGGCGTCTGTGACTGTTGACCAGTGTCAGTGGCGTCTGTGACCGTTCCCTAGTGTTAGTGGCGTCTGTGACTGTTGACCAATGTCAGTGGCGTCTGTGACTGTTGACCAGAGTCAGTGGCGTCTGTGACCGTTCCTAGTGTTAGTGGCGTCTGTGACTGTTGGCCAGTGTCAGTGGCGTCTGTGACTGTTGGCCAGTGTCAGTGGCGTCTGGGACTGTTGACTAGTGTCAGTGGCGTCTATGACTGTTGGCCAGTGTCAGTGGCGTCTGTGACTGTTGACCAGTGTCAGTGGCGTCTGGGACTGTTGACCAGTGTCAGTGGCGTCTGTGACTGTTGACCAGTGTCAGTGGCGTCTGGTACTGTTGACTAGAGTCAGTGGCGTCTGTGACTGTTGACCAGTGTCAGTGGCGTCTGGGACTGTTGACCAGTGTCAGTGGCGTCTGGGACTGTTGACGGAGGAGCATTCCACCATTGCAGTCCACATGCAAACGTCACGTGCCGAACGCGTACACTTGACTGGTCAACGACACTAGCGCCAGGCATCGAACGAAACGTAAACTAAGATGTTAACATACATGCATTTAGAAAACAAAAAACTACGCAATCCAAAGCGTTGCTGAGAAAACCATACAGAAGAAAAGTAGTGTATGCAACTACATTTTACTTCAGGTATTTTTTACCCTCATTCATTCCATTTGTATACCGTCACCTTACTGCTGAAGATAATTCAAAACATTTCACAGCCATTATTCCATGTTCCAGCTTTGAACATCTGACTAGATTACCGGTATTTCCTTGCCCTGTTAACAAAAAACATGTCATGGGTGATATGCAGATATTTACCTGTCGACTCATGTAAATCTCACCATCCTGCCCAAAACTTCTGGACCGTTATTTCACCGCCGAAGACAAAAGCATCCAAAATTATTCAAGTCATCCTAGCCTGCCCTGCCCTACCCAGCCTTGCGATGTTAGTCCATCACGACAATGGTGGAGCAACATCAACACAATCTACTCCTTGTCCTGGAAGTAAGATAGCTTTGGCACATCCGTACTCGTTGAGTCAGCAGAATGCTTGCAACGAAAATGATCGCAACGTGCAATAGCTAGACAAGGCCGTTGTTTTCCATGTTTCACCACAGATGCAACCATATATATCGAAGCTGATTGTTTTGCAGTAGGAAATCGAAGAGCAGACGGGCCTCCAGGCACATCTATATATATATATATATATATATATATATATATATATATATATATATATATATATATACATATATAAGTACCCTAAAACCCACAAGACCGGAAACCGAGACTAATGATATCATAAATGCCGACTCCTACCTACCACCCGGCAAACATGTTTTTTTAAATCAGCTCACTGCCCATTTGATGCTGACAGAGCACAGCCTCAAATCAGCTGACTAGTTCATCGACACCGTTAAAACAAGAGCTAGTGGCATTGGAAGTCCTGAGCTTGTTTACCAACGCGATAACAGAAGAGGCCGCTAAAGTTACATTGGGAAATGTGCACACCCAACCGAACCATCTCTGAATCTCCCAAGGTTCAGCCTGAGATACAAGGTGAAGAGCTATGCCACGGAGACCCGTTCTCGAAGTTCAGCGGGGGAAATGTGTAGGCAAATAGGTGGCATGACAATGGGGTCTTCCCTGGACTGCCTGTTTACCAATATGTGGATCTGTTTTCTGCAGAACCGCCTCATAAAGAACAGCGAGCTAAAACCAGCCATCTTATACCCCCGCTATGTCGCCAGGATACATGGGGAAGGCCGTTGTTTTCCATGTTTCACCACAGATGCAACCCTATATATCGAAGCTGATTGTTTTGCATTAGGAAATCGAAGAGCAGACGGGCCTCCAGGCACATCTATATATATATATATATATATATATATATATATATATATATATATATATATATATATATATATATATATATATACATATATAAGTACCCTAAAACCCACAAGACCGGAAACCGAGACTAATCCAAGACGAACCAAGACGACATCAGCAACTGCAGAACACGATGCGGCACCATAGGCGTAGGAACAGGGGGGCCAGGGGGGCCATGGCCCACCTACTTTTCAAAGTGGGAGGGCCAACAATGGTAGCTGGCCCTCCCACTTTTGAGACATTTAAATGTCCTAAAAAGCAGCATGCACACATTTGAATACTTGAGAAAACCTCCCTGCAATCCAAAACTAAGCAAAAGCTGCACATATCACATCGTAGCACTTCCACTCGCACCACTCGGGACATTTCCCAATCCCGCGGCCCACCGGCGAAACAGTGTGGGCGGCGCCATTAGCCGTGATCGTGCATAAACTGCGTCGAGAACCACCCAATATACAAACAAACATCGTAGCGCTTCATTTTTAAGTCATGCACTCTTGGACATGACCTTACAACAATGCAACTAATTCAGGAGTTGATGTAATGCAACATATGTATGGATATTCACACCATATATTATGCTATGAAAAGACTATAAAGCAGATAATGTGCCAGCCAGTAACAAAATACATCCATACTAAAGTTTCAATGTCGTTCTTTGACTGTTAACATATTTAACATTGATTTCATTAATATTGCCTACAGTAGAAAATTATGAAGGCTGAAGGCAGTAACGTAACACAATCAAGGTAAGACATACAATTTGCAGGTGCAAGTTCCTTGCCTGGACATTACATAGCCATGTATTATATATGGCCTTGGCCCTAGTTACCATGCATTTCAACATTTGCATGCATTTTGATTATTAAAGCATGCAATTTACTGTCACGATACATCCATTGCGTGGCTGTAGTATGGAACAGAACGTACAAATTTCCGTATTTCAATGGATTTTCACAGTTGGGCACAGCACACAGATATCCAATCTTTTGAGTGAGATGTCTGGGTATTATCGTTGCTGGCATCCAACACAGCAAAATACTTCTTTCCATCATTAATTATGGTAGCATAGATACAATAATAGAGTCCACACCCTATTATATCAACTTCAAGTGCGAGAACGCCTTTCAGAATTTCAGAATCCCCCAAGAGGATTACGCGCTCGTGATGTGACCTAAAAAGGTCACATGAGGAGTGATATGAAGAGTGATGATGGACGAGTGATGCTTGTCATGCGACCTGACAAGGCACATCACGAGCATGGCAACTGACCCGAGTGGATCTTTAGCTGGGTAACTGCCTAGTGGCATTGACAGCACGTTAAACATTTAATTCAAATTATGTCGTTCAACAGAAATGGTTCGGTCACATGGTGGGCTCATGGTATATGCAACAATCTCTGCTTAGCAAAGACTGATCCCAGAATCTATTCAATGAAGACATTTTGATTAAAAGTACTAGAACACCAAATTACAACGGATACTGCTATCAAGGCTTTTCATCGTCCAGTGGTGTGTACGTCCAGGCTGAGATTTAAGAACCCCAAAGTTAATGGGATTAATTTAGGCCGATTGCAGGGTGTAATTTCGGAACACTACTTATGGTGCAAGCAGCTAAATGGGCATAGTAAAGTCGATTTTGCGCGATGTACTCCATAGACGTCATTGTTAAGCTATAAAATTATTGGGGCATGCGCAGTGGCGTACCGAAGGGGTGAGGCATTGGAACAATCCCCCACCCTGAGAGGCTGTGGGCCCCTAATATTCGCGCCGGGGTTCGGGAAAATAATGGCGAGTCCATAAAAATCCCGCTGGTGTCCACAACAATCGCACCGGGGCCCATAAAAATAACATTGGGGGCCCAAAAAGTCGCGCAAAGACCCCTGAAAATGATGCTAGGGCACCCAAAATCCCACCAAGACCACTGAAAATCACATTCAGGGCCTAAAAAATCGTTCCGAGACTCTAAAAATGACGCAGAGGACTTCAAAATATGGGACCTCACCCCTGAAAATACCGCTGGGGCTCACAAAAAGTTGCGCTGGGATCCAGAAAAGTCGCGCCCGGGCCCACGAAAATCACGCTAAGGCTTTAAAAGGTCGGGCCGGGCTCCTGAAAATCACGCTGGGGGCCAAAAAGTATCGCCGGAGCTCCCGAAAATCATGCTGGGCGCCAAAAAGGCTGGCCGGGCTGTCAAAATCACGTTGGGTCTCAAAAGGTCGGGTCGGGATCCCTGATAATCGCACTGTGGCCCACAAAAGGTCGGACCGGGCCCCTGAAAATAACGCTGGAAGCACAACAAAGTCGTGCCATGGTCCTTGAAAATCACGATGGGAGCTGCAAGAAGACAGGCTGGGCCCCTAAAAATTACACTGGAGGCCTCAAAAGTTCCCGCCTGAGCCCCGAAAATCACGCTCGGGGTCGGAAAACTCGTGTCGAGTTTCTTAAAAATCACAACGGGGACCCCAAAGGGTTGGGCCTGGGCCCCTGACAATCACGCTGAACCTGAAGGTGCCAAAAAGTCGCGCCCGCGCCCCTGAAAATCACTCTAGGGGCTCGACAGGCCGCACCGGGGCCCCAACAGTCTCATGGGGAACACCTAATAAATGAAGTCGGGGCAACGAAAAAGAATCAGTCTGGACATGGATAATAATTCTGGTGTCCCAGCAAATGCTCCAAAAGAAACAAGAACGTGTTGGGTCCCCAAAGTGTCGAGGCCACTAAAACTCGCGATAGGCATCCCAACTAATGACGACAGGGTCTAAAAATCGCACTTAGACCCAAAAACGTCGCACCGCTGCCCTTGGAAATCACACTACGGGCCCAAAAAGTCGCGCCGGAGCCCCATAATTCGCAGCTGGCTTCCCAAAAATCAATTCCTACCCGAAATGTCACTTTGCGGTCACAACAATTGCGCCAAAAACCCCAAAAACGCGTCGGGCCCCGGAAAAGAAACGCTTCGGAACACCGAAAAAATGCACCGGAGCCCGAGGAAACGTAACGAGACCCACAAATATCACGCAAGAGGTCAACAAAAGTAGAAGTCGACACCAGAAATCACAAAGGGACTCCATCGAGAAGACCCGAACACCGGAAAATTCAGAACAGGTCCTGAAAGAAAGCTTTCTAAGCGCCTTTCTACTCTGAAGGGTGCCATTGGCTGAAAAGAAACTCGTTGAGCAGCCACCGTGGCATACCAAGGAGGCGAATCCCCCTCCATCCTGAAGAGGTGGACTCCCAAGAACCCAAGAATTGCGCCGGGGTCCCAACAAAATGGTTCTGAGGCCCCATGAATTCGCATCGGGCTCCGAGAATTAGGGGTTAAAAAGTAAATACAGCGGGTACCAAAAACTTGCACCGGGCCCCAGAATTTGCGCCGGGGAACGCAAAAATCGCGCTGGGGCACAGATAAGTACAACATGCCCAGCGAACTAGCGCCGAGCCCCCAAATATCGCGATTGGGACCCAAAATTCCTGTCGGTAGTCTCATAAATTCTGGTCAGGGCATTAAACATTCCCCTCGGGGCTCCCAAAAATTAGCGTCGATGGCCCCAAATAAGCACAGCGTGGCCCCAAAATCGCATCGGAGCCCGATAAGAATCAAGCCGGAGCTCTCAGAAATAAAGAGAGATTTAGAAAATTAAATTTCCGAGCCAGGAAAATCACTCCTTTGCCCAAACATACCGCCAGATGCCTTAACAAATAGCATACCGGGCACCGAAAAACGTATCGGAGCTCGAAAAATCGCGGCGGGACATGACAAATCGCCGAGGGCCGGACAAATCGGATGGTGGCTCGGACTTTACATAATTCAGAAGTCACCAAAAATTACGTCGAGCACAGAAAACTGGCGTCGAATCTACCCGAAACCACGCGCCTGTGTCCGAAAGGTCGCGACGGGACCCCGAGAAATTATGCCGAAGCCCCCAATATCGTGCTGGGGTCCCACAAATGTGAGCGAGTAACCCAAAATAAACACAGCGAGACCCTAAGAGCACAACTGGTGGACGTAGATGCACCGGGCCCTCCAAAGCTTACCGAGTTTGGTAAAAAGCGACAAGGCCTTAAAACATGAGTTGCAGCTCAAAGTAGCTACACCGGCTGCTAAAAAAAACACAAACACAATCGGTCCCTCAAAGCACACCGGGGTTTTGAGACCGCATGGGGCCTCAAGAACAGGCTGGGGCCCTAAAAAATCGACATGGTCCTAGAAAAGGAACAAAAAGACCAAGCACTAAATAAACACTTCGGGGTTTGCGAAAACGCGCTGATACCTAAAAAAGTATCGTCGGTGCCAAAAAAAACAACAACAATAAAACCCTTAAAAAAGAGCTATGGTCACAAAAATGTGCCGGGCCCCTAACAATAATTGGCTGGAGCCACAAATCGCATCCATAGACAAAGGAAAACGGAAAGGTCCAAAAAAGAACACCTAATCTCAGTTCGGTAGCCAATCTGGGAGCGTATCTAACCAAAGAGATGTGGTGCATCAAAGCTCAGCGGTTATCCGGATTTCTTAACCACCAGTAAACGTGGGAAGAAGAGAACTAATCATCGAATTGAATTCAGGATGGGACCTTGTGGCTGTTAAGTCTGAACACGTTATGACCTTATGAGGTGCCGTGTGTTGTCATCTGTCACCTATTTTGCACTGAATTGTTGGTCCCCAAAATAAGCGCTTATATTCTGTTTCAGCGGGGTGCCACATGATGTAGTTGTAGCATTTCGTTTGAAGTGGCGGATATTCTAAGGTGCACGATATGTACTACCGAGGTGATTGAGGTGGCTGATCACCTATATGTTGGATGTAACGAAGTCCTTTCACACCCCTCCTGGTGGGGCAAAACTTCTTCTTGGCTCGTGAATAGTTCTAGTCAGACATTGACGTTGATCGATATTTAAAACCCCGGGAGTATTCATTCAATAGCTCTGAGTTTCAATTTCAGAGTTCTGATCTACACATCTTGACACGCTCCTCAAATCCAGCACTTATGTATTGTGCTATTAGTCAACAGTCAATGGCCACAATGCTTGAGACGTTAATGGCGCAGCGTGATATATGCGTTAATAATGTAGCTTCATTTTGACAGACAGGTGCAACTACTTCCCATACGATCTCCGACACCTACTGACCGGTCTTCAATTTTACTATACTCCTAGCAAAGAACTACATCTCAACAGACACAGCGACTCTCAGGCAGAGTCGTCCGACGTACCTCAGTACCGAAGTGCGGGGCCGCGGCTGGCCAGCGGCGGCCAGCCGCCCCTAGTGGCGTCCGTTCGCCACGAACGCCCGACAAGAAAAAGAGCCCTCGCGGCACCGTCGCGAGGTAACTCACAGACTACGACACGTCACTGGTCACGTGACTCAGTCCACGTCACAACTGCGTCGTATGCCAGTGGGAGTTGCTCATCCCCGACTAGAAAACAAAGGCGAACTCTGTGACTTCTACTGCGAGCGGGCGCGCTGTCTCTGTCTCAGAGACAGACCATGTCAGCTCAGAATCGCCTCTCGCAACATCCAGAGTTCCGGCCTCGTGCGGGAATCGGTGCTGTCTCAGCACATTGGCGGCCTCGTGTCGGCCCGGTATCGAACGATCGAGCTGTCTCAGCGTTTCACCGGACACTGGTGATCCACAACAATCGGCTCGGTGAGTCGTGCTGTTCACAGACAGCCGACGGTTCGGGGTGCTGCAGCCCAACTGACGGTCACATCACCTCATTGGCATCCACACTCACTTCATCCCAGATATTTCATCATCTGACGACGGCGGCCAGGTGTCGAGGTCACAGCGGCGGCGGGGCGCGCCGGAAAGGGTGGGGTAGGTACAGGGTACTGATCGGCCCTGACTGGAACAGTGGCTTGCTTACGTCAGCCGACGGGCCGGCGCCAGGTATCCGTCGGATGGACGCCGGGTAGGTGCCGGAAATTGTTGCGACATGAACGGTGGGGGTAGGGGGCTGAATTTATTGGATTAAGATGCCCCGAAAATCAACTTTGTTACAACACAGCGCAGGTCCAAAAGTCGCGAATTTTATTAACATATAAATTCTGGGATCCACTAGACAGATCACGGCCAACATCAAGTTCCGCCGAAGAAGTGAAGATGAAGAAGTGCTAAATCACCATAGCGTTCGACGTTCACTGAAGATTCTGCCCACAGTGTGGCAGGTAAGGCGAGGCATCTGCCTGCCCACCTGTGTATGCCTCTCGGGCACCATTAGAGTATATACCACTCCAGTTCTCGAGTGCGCCATTCGGTCGGGCGCAGGTAGCCTGGTCCTCGATATGCCATGGCAGCACACCTCGGACAACGCCAGCTGTGAGCAAGCGTCGCCATGAAGCGCAGCTCCGTTGATCAGTGGTGTGGTCAGTCCCACTGGTCGGAGTCGCCGGCAGTGCTGTAACAGCACCGTCTCGATCGCGGTTATCTCTCTGTGGCAGATTAGTAAGTGGTGACGATTTGAACTGGACTGACGCGTCCAACTCAAGTTGGTCAAGCACTATCTCCTGATCATCAGATGAAGTCGGCTTTCTCTTCACCGGGTAGTAGGGCAGGAGTGGTTAACTTGCTGTAGGTCTCGACCCAAGCTAAGTGGCCTACTAGCCAAGTAACTTCTTAGTGCTCAGGCTAATCAAACCAATCTTGCACCGAATCCATATAAGCTGAGTGACATACTAGTCCACCACAACTTCTTAGCGCTCAAGTTAATCAAACTCGTCTTGCACCGATATCCAACATACATACGCACAAACATACCTGTTCCCAATAATTTTCTTTCATTTGGTCACAATGTAGGGGAAGGTTTTTCTGTCCCCCTTCTGTACTGGGGTAAACTTTCTGGCACGTTGATAGTCTAGGGTACCTCAGCGTTTGCGATATTTAAAACCCCAGTTATAAATTCAATGGTTCGAATCCTTCATCTCCGAGCTCTGATCTGCACACCTTGACACGCACTTCCAAAGCCAGCACTTCTATATTGTGCGTATTAGTCAACAGATAAATGGCCACGAAGATCAGACATTAATGCGCAGCGTGATATAGCGTTAACAATGTAGCTTCATTTTGACACAGGTGCAACTATTTCTATCAGATAATTACATCTCAACAGACGCAGCGACTCTCAGGCAGAGTCCGACGTACCTCTGTGGGGCCAGGGCTGGCCAGGCGGCGGCGAGCCGCCTGAGGGGCGACCGCCCCCGACGACCGTTCGTCCAAGAGAGCCCTCCTGCCTCGGGGTACCGTCGCTAGATACTCGCAGACGACACGTCACTGGTCACGTGACTTAGTCCACATCACTACTGCGCCGCATGGCCAGTGGGGTTACTCATCCCCGCTGGAGAACAAAGCTCGCTCTGAACTGGCGTCTAGAGAGCACAATGGCTCTCTCTGAACCCCGTGCACTGTACTGCAGACGGGCGCGACATCGCTCTGAGATATCAGAGACCGACTCTGATCTCAGCACAACGGTCCCTCCGTGGGAAACGGTGCTGTGTGTGCACATCGGCAGCCTCGCTCGGTCTGGCGTCGCACACGTGGGCTGTATCAGCATTTCACCGGACGCTGGCGAACCACAACAATCGGCTGACTGGCAGAGGCTCGGTACTGCAGCCTCTGATCTGGCGACACGGCGCCCGACACAATAGCGACACTCGGTCACATCACCGCATGACAGCTGGCATAGACATCATAGACACGCCTGTCCATAGGGTTCCCATAATACAATCACTTGTCCTACATCACCCACTGACGATCACATCACCCACTGACGACGGCGGCGCGGCGCGCGCCGGGGAGGGGACTGAATGGCTGGGATTTAGATGCCCCAAAACCAACTTTGTTACAACAAGTGTCAACCAAATAAAATAACTATGCCCTTCATTGGGAATAATTTCATGTTCCTCAAATATAAATACTTCAAATAAATAATCTCCGAAAGCAAAATCAATTCTATAATATTAAATTCCCCTGAAGGCGAATTATTCAAGTCCCAAAATATTTGTATATGACTGTCCTATTTAATTATCAGCTATTCCTATCATTAAATTATTTTTATAAGTAGGTGCCATCTATTTTTAAAGTGCATTGGAGTTCATTGTAATACTGCAGTTGAATGTAAGCTTCATTTATTTAATCAAGTAATCGTTTTCCAAA
Source organism: Ashinkailepas kermadecensis (assembly GCA_034440615.1). Lineage (NCBI taxonomy): Eukaryota > Metazoa > Arthropoda > Thecostraca > Neolepadidae > Ashinkailepas > Ashinkailepas kermadecensis. The sequence continues at coordinate 121,711 of JAOTOM010003818.1, forward strand.
TTTATTCGCTCACAAATATTAGGCTTCACTAGGTATACGTTTCAATTCATTGAGCAATAAAGTACAACTTTTATCGTTACTTTTGATGTCAACTCAGCACCTCCTGGTATGTTGAAGGTCGTATATTTTATGTACACACAATGTCTAAAACCCAGGAGCATCAAGAGCCATTCTTCGTTATATTAAACAATGTTATAACAGTGGCGACCTCACCGAAGAAATGGCCCATTCTGCAATTTTGCATCAAAAGCTAGGACGTGTCGAAGAACGGATCATCTTCCTCATCAACTGCAGACAGGAAAGGCTCTACCCCAGATTCATAGTCTCCAAGGTTTCAATTCAGCACAGCTCCAGTAGCCAGCGGGTCGGTAAACAAGTTAGTAAACTGCAAGCTTGAGTGTATGCATCGATATGTATATGGACCATCGGCTCGGGCTTTCTCAGAGGATTCCTTCTTGACATAGTTTGTTTCTGGTTTGGAGTTTCTGTGAGTGTCCGCACTACTGAGGAGGCTTTTCTGCATTCCACGTGTCTTTTTGCACGCTTTTTTTCCGCGTGATTTTTTCAATTTTGTAAGCTTGAGCTTTTTTCATCACTCCTGACGATGGCCCCTGGCCGAAACGTTGAGCAATAAAGTACAACTTTTATCGTTACTTTTGATGTCAACTCAGCACCTCCAGGTATATTGAAGATCGTATATTTTATTTGCACACAATGTCTAAAACCCAGGAGCATCTAAGAGCCATTCTTCGTTATATTAGACCATGGTACTCTTTGGTTACCGCACTGCAGCCTGTGGGCCATAGTACTCTTTGGTTACCGCACTGCAGCCTGTGGGCCATAGTACTCTTTGGTTACCGCACTGCAGCCTGTGAGCCATGGTACTCTTTGGTTACCGCACTGCAGCCTGTGAGCCATGGTACTCTTTGGTTACCGCACTGCAGTATGTGGACCATGGTACTCTTTGGTCAGGGCACTGCAGTATGTGGACCATGGTACTCTTTGGTTACCGCACTGCAGCCTGTTGGCCATAGTACTCTTTGGTCAGGGCACTGCAGTCTAGTACTTTTGGTTACGGAACTGCAGTCTGTGGACCATGGAACCCTTTGGGCACGGCACTGCAGGTAAGTTTTCATAGGTACCACAAATTTATGGCTGAAATAATACCTGGGATATATATTAGCAATATAAGACTACATGTAGTAACGTAGAAGTTGATGGTGCCGAGGAAGCAAAAACTGCTCGCCAGCTGGCTTCCGAACAGGTGCATAGTACGGAGATGCGTAGTACGGAGATGCGCGCAACTTTGAGTGTTCATGAACCATTGTTATTACGATAGATTGATATGTGTATAAAAGGGGCCTCAGTTATATGTCCTTTTTCTTTGTATTCTCATGTTCCCACATATATACATGACGTCGTTAAATAATGGGATATTCCAATCCATGGACGGGACCAAGGTCATCATAAGGTATGGTTCGGGCAATCTGCTGACATGCCCTCGCCATGGCAATAATGTACGCCAAAGTTGGTGCTGACGTCACCAAGGGAACCGCGTTTCCTCGTAGATTCGTCCGTTCAGCCGGAAGGGTCTCGGAGGTGTTCGGGTGGTCTCGATGTCCTACCCGGGCCACAATCTGTCAGCACGTCCACACCGCCTTTCACATCCGGCCAGGTCGCAGCGGCGCGTCGACGCGTGTTCACCACACCTGCCGGCCGTGAGAAGGTCACTGCGGTAACGACCCGCGGTTGCGTTACGGCTCGGACGCCACTCTGACGTCACTTATCCCAGCGGGGACGGCGGCGCGGCGAGGCGGCCGCCAGAAGGTCGCCCGGCACATGCCGGCTGATCTAGCGCTTGCGGCAATAATTCCGGGATGCTGGAGGGATGCTGTGAGGAAAGGCTGTTGCATGTACCACTTCACTATTTGGACCATATGGGTGTTGTGAATTCAAGTTTGAGATACGTGCACTGCATTTGACAGAGGGGGGTTCAATTGCGGCAGGAGTGTTACCAGCTTCGATTGGAACACCGTGCTCAAAGTGCCGATGAAGAAATTGGATGTACTCTATGAAGTTGGATCCTCAATCGAATATGCTCCACATGTCACAAATTTCAATGCGGGCCTCCAAGAGAAGGAAACGGCAATCCGTCCCACCTGCGCTTCACGACTCAAATTTCTCTTCAATTTGTTTTGAGTACCATTACATCCCGTTCGCAATCAGAATACGACGCCGTCTTCTCGAGATCCAACGAACCCCCCTCCCCCACACCCCAGCCACGCAACACGAGATGCTTTGCGGCAGTTCACACACACAAGCAGGTACGATTGATTTAGAGCGAAATCAATGATGCGAAAATGCTGCCGATGTCAGTTGGGGCACTGATCCCCAAAAGTCCAGTGTCCTTGCTGGTGACGCAGGAGCTAACTAGGCCAATTTGCATCTTGTATTTCATTCTGGCGAGCACTTAGCCGTCCCTAATTGAGCAGGGCGGTGGCCAAAATGGTAATGGTGCAAATATCGGCAGGTGGCGCAATAGATTACACACAGTCATATGTGGAGCACTGTGGGGCAAAACGAAAGCGTCCCGTGTCGCCGCGGCTCCCATGGGCGAACATGACCGCGTCTGACGAAACCTAACTGTGCGTGAGATACCCATTATCCACCCGCGCCGCCTGGGAATGCGCGGTGTGCCCACGGTCAGCGAACAAGTTGACTGTTGCAGAAGTCGTGTTTCCCTCCGCTGGACTAGCTGGTTGTGTTTTGGCTTGTTGTGTCCGGGGGCGTCGTTTTGTTCGCTTTTTGAATGGTTGAAGCCACCAAACTTTCTTTTAAGCCATTTCAATAAGGATTTGAGCTATTCCAATGGTCTTAAAGAGGAAAATTGCAAGTATTAAAACACCAGTGCACATTGCAAGCATGTCCAAAAATAATAATCAGTAATTATGTTGTTGTTGAGGTGTCCTCTGTACTAGATACTCTTAATTATTCACCCTTCAGCTTTCCTCTTCGGCTACCATTACTAGGCTGGTGTCTCCGCTAGCATCACCACAATCCTTGCCCATGGCGATCACACCAAATACAAAACGCAACTTGTTGGGCGGCTCCTCACAGCCAGACATCAACAGATAACACTTCTGGTCATGCCATTAAGTTGTGCACACAATTAACAAAGCTGCGTAACAATATGAAAAGTCATGTTTGAGCTTGCTTTGCTTTGCAAGCAACATAGCTCGACCCATAGGCGACGGAACGTTGACACTTAAGGGAGCCAAGCCTTCTTCCGGAGGGCCTCCTCCCCAGAGGGCGTCCCGAAGGTCTCTCACCAGCTTTGGGGAAGGGGGTGGCCTCCCCGCAGGGACGAGGCCTGCCAGATCTGAAGTCATGGCAAAATTGGCCAGTGCATAATATTTTGCAAATTGTAGTCAATCGAGAAGTGGTTTTTGCCAATGGTGTGGAAGAGGTAGGAGCTACATAGGGTCCCCAATCGCAGGGAGCCTCCTTAAATCCCAGGGAGACACCCGATAGTCTCCGTACGGCCTCCTGTAGTTGCGGTTGGAGGGAGTGGCTAGGCCCCAACTGTAATCATAGGAGGCCTCCAATAATCCCAGAGGGCTCTTGGAATCTCAGGGGGCTCTCGCAACCATAGGTTGGCCTCCTGCAATTTCAGGGAGCTTCTGTAGTTCTAGGAGAGTCTTCAGGGGCATGTAGCCCCCCACCCCCTGGGCCTCCTGCAATATAAAGGAGCTTTCCCAATTCGGGCTCCTTGTCAAGGGGTGCCACGCTCACTTTACCCTTTTAAGGGATGCCACTGCACCTTTGCCCCCTCGTTCCGCCGCCCCTGGCTTGAACAAAATAATGGAAAGCTAGCTTTGTTTGACATTCCGAGTCCGAAAATCTTGTTCACCCGCAGTGGTCCTGTTGAACTATATTTGTAAATGGCGTGTAAATTTGTCCTAACTGGCATACTTACACTTAGTTATATGACTATCCCAGGGGAGTCCATTTCAGAAATTGATTGGGAGACACAATTCGTGGAGTCAATTGGCAAGCCCAAATTTATTGGGGGCGCCATCAATTAGGTCCCATGCTAAAAGATTACAAACCAACTCCCATGGTAGGCATAATAGTGATTAAAACCAATGAAATGTCGCAAAACACTTGATCCTATTATGTATCGCACTCGGTAAAGATGGAAAACATGCATCTACCCTCAGACAAACGTGAAGCTGACAATTCTCGCTCGTCATGAGCCAACAGTTCGTCTTCTGGCCACCGATAGTCAACGAAAATTATGATCTTCATGATCACCGGCTAACCATAGCATTGGTGGCACGAGAGGGTGCGGGCTGGCAGCCCGTCGCCGGGTTGGCTCGACTGGGACAGCGCCGATCTCAGGCGGGAATGGGCTGGAACCCGTCCGACAAGGCAGGTCCGCTTCTCCTATTCGCCTCCCGCGGCCGATATGTCACCAGTCGGGAGGGGTCCGCTGGTAAGCGGCCAGGAAGAGCCACCTTTAGCCGGGTGGCCGTGTCGGCCCGTCGAGGCATTACCGGCACGTTAAGTGTTGGTCGCCAAATTGCTAGTTGAAGTGGGATTTAGCCAAGGGCGGAGCCACGAATTTGCAACTGTGGGGATGGCGTTTTCAAAAAGAGGCCTTGGCGACAAAATGAGGCCTTGAAGTGATCCATTCAGCATGCATTTAAAAAGTCACCTGGTAGGAAAGTGTTTCCTGGAACTCTGTAGCTGCTTACAATGAAATGTGTAATTGGATGATTTATTTCTCCACTTTTTCGCGAGAGCCTTGTGAAATTGCATTATCGGACGCCTCGCAGTCCCTCCCACCGCAACGTTTCTGGATACCCTCATGCTTGGTATTCGGGCCAACAAGGGGAATATTCTAGTTGCTTCAAGAACTATCAAACTTGAACTAATGAACTACCTATCAGGGAAACAAAGTCGCTGAAAATGGAGGTAAATTTAAACTGGAAGTATGTATTTTGTGGAGTGCGTGCCCCCCCCCCCCCCCCACGAACTCCCATGTTGCCAGAATTTTGCATTTAGTGAATCGATGGGCGTTGTATGTAACAGTAGCCCAAATGAGGTCATGCTATTCGAAATGTCATCCAATAAATGCTTGGTATATATATTTTGACCTTATGCTAACAGACAAAACGAAGTTTTATTCACTTCCGAAATCAGTTTTATGGGTGAATCCCCCTAGAAATATATTTCTGCGTGCGCCCCTGCATGGCACACGTCTGCCTAAAAATGTTTGCTGCTACACAATAATTTCCCGACAATTCCACCCTTGATTTTGATATTTGCATTGATTCCACAGTCCACGCGAGATCCTTCCAAACAATACGTTGCATCGACATGGGGTGTCAGTGTGAAGAAAAAATGTAAATCTGCACGTTCGGTTCGTGTCGTCGACCTATCATCCCTTCAGAAATATGGTTCATTGCCCGGGTGGAAATTCGCATGTTTTGCGGCGCAACTGTCTCCTCCTCTTTTGCATTTGGCAAATGGCGTGGCGATAATCGGTCCTTTGATGTCTTTTCAATAATTTTCAGAAAGATCCATCCCACACTCATTCATTATCAACGTTCGTTAATGGGAAGAACCCATGCAATGAATGGCGGCTAGACGCCAAGCCTGCGTGACCTGGTAGCCTGATTCGGCTCGTATAGTAGGTGAACGGTAAATTTCATGTAACAACGGAAAATAAGTTTTCCATAGAGAAAGATATGTTCTATCATATGGTCTTAGTTTTATGACTCTATCTCTCTTTATTCCAAAACGACACCATGCTAAGTTACTCCTAAAAAGTATTGCGGGAAATGTGTACTTAGGCTGTTGAAAACATGTGACGTCACAGAAAGTTCGAATCGCCGGACGGCTGTTCGCACGGTAAAGATCCCTCAGTGCTCTTCGATAAGAGTAGGCTAAAGCCGGCACCCTGGAAAAATCAACTTCTTGCCACTCTCAACCCCCACCCACTCAAACTACAAATCACTTTGAGGAGGAGTAGAGTAACATTAAAACCATTTAGATATCAGGAAGATGTCCCCAACCCAGCCACCGCCTTCAGCACCCAAAACCTCACACAAACTATAACGTAAAAATTCCCTTCACGTAAATATCCACTTGCCTGCACCTTGATTGCAAACACTCTCTTTCTTAGACAGGGGTGTAACGTACTCACTTTAAAAGGCGGCGCAAATGACCTTTATGGTCCGGCACGCCTAAAAATCACTCTCCCCCAGCCTGAGAGAGCCTTGCACAAGGAGTTTGCTACCAGGAAAACTACCAAAGTATCATGAAGAGAAAACCAATATCCCGAAAATATATTCGGGTAATGCCATTAGTTTTTAGTCCCTCAGTGCTCGAAAGCCTTCCCGTGAGGTTTTCGGTACCAGGGAAAGTAGACTGCGCACAAGTTACAATCACGTTTATGTGTTGATCCGCTTCACCGCAGATTGGAGACAGGTCTAGAAAAGTCAGCTGTACACGCGAGTCATTATTGCCTGTGACCACTGTGTATCTGACCATGATAGCCTGATAAGACGATGTGCCTGCTTCTGGAGCTATGACACCCGACAGCCAATGTCCATTGGCTCACACCAATGCAAGTGCGACAGTGTGCTCATCACATAGCACAATTGAATCCATCGGCGAATTAGCAGAGCCACGAGCGCGCGTTCGTCGCGCACGCGGTGTAAAAGCCGCCGGCACGACCGCGCGGTCCAATAAGTTCCGCCGAGCGCCTCCGAGCCGTCATTGGCTCGCCCTGTCGCCGGCAGCTTTCATCGTGCACCTGCAGCGACTGGACGAGCTAATCCGCCGTGGCCGGGCGGCCCGACTCCACTGATTGCCGGTCTACCACAACCGTCTGCGCGCGCGCGGGGTGTGTACACTGTCGACCGCAGCGCCCCTCGGCGGCGGCGGCGCCTTTCAGAGTCGGGCGGCGGCGACTGACCGCTCGGACGGCGGCGGACCGCTCCCGTTTCGCCATCGCGGCCGGCGGGTAGCTGGACTATAACTGGACCACGGAGCGGCCGCGGGCGGTGGCGGCGCCGCATCGGCCTTGCCGTCAGAGGTGTGACGAGAGCGTCCCCCCCCCCCTACTGACCACTGAACGCCGCTGATGGCCACTGAACCCCACTGAACTACACTGAACGCTGAACCCTACTGACCACCGAACACAGCATGGACGGAGATGTCCCGATCCAATCCACTCCGGATCCGTGATGGTCAATCCGTGTCCAGGCGAAATCCAATGAAGCGCAGAACGGCAAAAATTACCCAGTAATTTTGGAAAGAAGTCGTTCGTTCAAGCAAGCAGAACAGCAACACAGCTCTACATCAACCCTAAGTCCTTTTCAAACACGCAAGTTCCGCACAAATTATATCCAATCCAATCCGAAATTCGACCAGCTAATCCAACCCGTGTATGTGTGTGTGTATGGGGGGGGTGAATTTGACCAGACTGACACCGTGTAATCCAACCCGCGATCGTACGAAGAATACTTGTATATCCTGAAGCTAGGGCACTGCAGAACGTGGTCGAACTCTGCCTGTCGAACTGAGTTCAACGTCAACAAGCGGAATCCCAAAGTTTACGAACCAATGGCACTCCACGCCAGATGGCATACACAGTCAACAATGGCCGGGCCGAACCGGGCCGAACCCGCGGGGCCGGCGTTGTCCGAACCGTGCAGTACAACACATTATGTGCCGGTGGTGCCTGTACCACACAGTGCGACACATCCTGTGCCGACGGTGCCTGTACCACACAGTGCGACACATCCTGTGCCGGCGGTGCCTGTACCACACAGTGCGACACATCCTGTGCCGGCGGTACCTGTACCACACAGCGCGACACATCCTGTGCCGGCGGTGCCTGTACCACACAGTGCGACACATCCTGTGCAGGTGGTGCCTGTACCACACAGTGCGACACATCCTGTACCGGCGATGCCTGTACCACACAGTGCGACACATCCTGTACCTGCGGTGCCTGTACCACACAGCGCGATACATCCTGTGCCGGTGGTGCCTGTACCACACAGTGCGACACATCCTGTGCCGACGGTGCCTGTACCACACAATGCGACACATTATGTGCCGGCGGTGCCTGTACCACACAGTGCGACACATCCTGTGCCGACGGTGCCTGTACCACACAGTGCGACACATTATGTGCCGGCGGTGCCTGTACCACACAGTGCGACACATCCTGTGCCGGCGGTACCTGTACCACACAGCGCGACACATCCTGTGTCTATAACATGCAGCGCGACACGATCCGAACCCGTTCCGTAGAAAGCAATGAAATGACTTTGCACGAAGAATAATAGATTGGTTTGCCATGCTGCCGCGTGGAACCGTGATCGATAAAGTTACCACACGTGAGAGACTTCCCATGAACACACACATTAGAGCAAGCGTCATCGTCTCGATAAATGATAAAGTTACCACACGTGAGAGACTTCCCATGAACACACACATTAGAGGAAGCGTCATCGTCTCGATAAATGATAAAGTTACCACACGTGAGAGACTTCCCATGAACACACACATTAGAGCAAGCGTCATCGTCTCGATAAATGATAAAGTTACCACACGTGAGAGACTTCCCATGAACACACACATTAGAGCAAGCGTCATCGTCTCGATAAATGCTTCAAGTTGTAATTTACGAGTAGTTCAAGGGAAAAAATATATTCCATTTGTGTTGAACTAAGTCCCCTCACAGCTAATGCGCCAGAAAACAGCCTGTTCATTAGCATAGGAACGAGTTTCCAGCCAGAAACCAGCCTGTTCACCAGCATAGGAACGAGTTTCCAGCCAGAAACCAGCCTGTTCGTCAGCATAGGAACGAGTTTCCAGCCAGAAACCAGCCTGTTCACCAGCATAGGAACGAGTTTCCAGCCAGAAACCAGCCTGTTCACCAGCATAGGAACGAGTTTCCAGCCAGAAACCAGCCTGTTCACCAGCATAGGAACGAGTTTCCAGCCAGAAACCAGCCTGTTCACCAGTGTTGGAACGAGTTTACAGCAATAAACCAGCCTGTTCACCAGTGTAGGAACGAGTTTGAGGCTGGCCGCGTCAAAGTCAGCGTTTGGCAGATCCAGGCCATCACCTCCCGGTCAGCTACATCTACATCCACATGGGCTACTTCCGGCTACTTCAGGCTACTTCCGGTGCACGCACTGGGCGACCAGTCCGGCGAACGTCTGTCGGAGGTGGGGCTGGCCGCCACCAGGCGGACAGACGAAGTGTCGTGGAGCTGGCACGGCTGTCCGAACGTCTGTCGGAGGTGGGGCTGGCCGCCACCAGGCGGACAGACGAAGTGTCGTGGAGCTGGCACGGCCGTCCGAACATCTGTCACGCTACATGTGTCCATGTGTGAAAGCCAAAGCGAGATGTTTGGAGAAGGGACAGCGATAAACGCAGTTGAGCACGTGACCTCGAATGGCCAAGGTCGGCGTAGCGAAGGTCGCACGAGAGATTGGATAGGTTTTTGCGTGTCGAGCGTCCTGTGCGCGTTGTTAGATGCTTTTGAGCGTCGGAGGCGAAGAACTTAGAACAAGACTTGGGATAGGTCGAGCTCCCATATTCTTTGTGACGAAGCTTACCTACATGCTACAGTTACATGGTACGCCTGCATGATACACACGGATGGTATGCCCACATTATATTGTGTGTGATGCCTACCGTTAGGGCTGGTAACTGAACGGAGCAAATTCCGAAGCAGCTGTTGATAGCTTCTGTCTGATGTCGTGTACTGCGGAATCTCTCCACTTGGCGTGCGTCTGTGGCAGGGTTGAGTCTCAGTTGGATTGCTCCTTGTTCTGTCCCGTTGACATATGTAGCCAAGAAGTGCGAAGTAGTTTGTCTATATTAATCTTGCTGATGAGCAGACACCTAGGATTTGCATCCCGGGGGTCAAACTGATTTGAAAGGGGCCCAACCTACTCCAATTTGTTCTAAGTTTCTGGATTTCGACCATTAGTTTCCCAGAGGACCATTCAAGTTTTGTATTGAAATAATTTGTCCCAACTTGCTTCTTCTGTGGACGAGGCCCAACCGCCACCATCGTTTCTAAGTCACCAGATTTCATCCCCTACCTCCTGTTCAAATACTTTCGAAATTACCGGCGCTATTTCGAGGATTCCGATGTGTTTGTTGCGTCTATGCGCGCTTTGTGTTGCTCTAGAGCGGTTTTCCGCGCCCGGGGTAACTGTCTGTGGTCCCTGCGTCATTTTTCGAGCTCGATGGCTAATTTCTCGTGTCCCGGTGTGATTTGTAAGCCTCCGGCACGATCTTCTGAGGTCCCAGCGTGATTTTTCGGAACCCCGAGGCGATTGTGTGGGGCCCACCACCTCTCAGGGGGAAGAGCAATTGTCCCTTTTGACATCCCCTTCGGTACGTCACTGTACAGGCTACATATGTAAATAAAAAGTCCAGCCAGCGTCCGCCGTAAACCAGCGTGACGTCACAGTCAGCTGGCTCGCAGTCCGTTCACTGCCTCGCCAACATGAACATTTTTCAGGGGTAATACTTGCAGATTGCGAACGCGTGGTGCTCTGAAGGACCCCGGTATGTCTCGAGCTCTTGGTGTACTTTTATGGCTGCGTTAATGTTGGGCCCTTGAAGTGAATTCCTATAAATCCTGACGCGAATTTGTGTGGCCCGTCGGAAACATTTAGAGCCCAAGCGCGACTTTTCGGCGCTCTACTCGATGTTACTGGCTCAGGTGCGAGTTTTCGGGGCCCCAACGCGAGTTGTCGGAGTCCTGATGCGAATTTTCTTTCGGAACCTCTCGAAATGTTATACAGTCCGAGTCGATTTTTGGGGTCCCGGCATGATTTTCGGGGGCCCTGGTTCGATTTTTCAAGTCCAGATGCGAGTTTGCGAGGTCCAGACGCGACTTTTCTAGGCCCGACAGGATTAGTCGGGACCTATTTTGAATTTTGTTTCGGACGCTGGATTGATTTTCAGGATCTCGGCGTTATTTTGGGAGACTGGGCTCAATTTGTCGGGTTCCTGGTGCGATATTGTTGTGCCCTGGATGGGATTTCTGAGTCCCCGTCAATACTTGCTTCCAGTCGGACTTTGGGATGCTTTGGCGCGATGCTTGGTGCTCCGGAGTAACTTTGTAGACCCATATTAATTTTTCGAGGTTCCGGCGTCATTTTGTCGGATCCAGGTGCAACTTTTGGTGCCCGGTGCGATTTTTTGGGCCCCAGCGTTACCATGCGGGGTTTCATCACATATTGTGCAAGGCCTGACGCGCTTTTGGTGGGGCAGGGGAGGGGGATTTGGCGGGATTGTTGTGGCCCCAGAGTAGTTGTCCGGGCCCAGGTTCATTTGTTTTGCCTCCTGCTTCAATTTCGTTCGGCTTGTAGTGTTTTGGGGCTATTTCGCGATTGTGTTGGGCTTACAGCGTGAATTTTTCACGGCACCGGAATGCTTTTATGTATAACGCGTTTTGGGTGGTCTTTTTCGTGATGTTTTGCCGGATGGATTTTACAGTTCATTTGTATATGGTCGAGTTGCGATTTGTGTGCCCCGATGTCAGTTTTGTGGCACCCAGCGAGTCTTTCGGGAGCCGGCACATTTTTGCGGGACCTCGCGTATTTTGGGGGCCTTTGGGTCAAATTTCATGACCCTTGAGTGATTTTCCGAGCTCGGATTGATATATGGGGTTGGGACCTAATTATTCATGGTCTCGGTGCGATTTTGGGGACCAGGCCAGACCCAGTGTGATTCTTGGGAGCCCCAGCGTGATTTCGGGGCACCAAGGCGACTCCTCGGGGGCTCGCCACCTCTCGGGGGACAATCTCACCTCCATCCACTTGGATACGCCAGTGTTGATGACTATGCGTATGGTAAGCTGCTTGCCTAGTAGCGATGTTGACTACGCTCAATGTTAGCTGGTGGCCAAATGAACCCAGCCGGTTGAAATTATGCGGTCGTAATTATGTGTGGAGTCCGAACCACATTTTTTCAGAATGAATAAACAAAAAAATAAACCCAGTTTCTGGTCTCAGGCATGCAGAATACTTCAGCGAACAAGACAACGCCAGACTTTTGAAATGAAGCGATGGTATGGTTAGGGAGCAAGTGATATTCGTTGTTATCTTACATTGTGACATAAGGAACAAGTACGTGTGTACTGAGCCTGAAGACGCCGTGCTGGGCAGATAATGAGCGATGCCAGTAGGCTGCATCTCTTGATAGAAATACTTGGCAATAGCCTCCTACAGCATATGACAAACTTGCCGTCATCTTAGCGTCAGAATATGCAGGAGAACGACATTTGATACACCTGTCGAGTAATGTCGACTTACATTTGCTACGTGTGCGTAGAACATGTAGAATATGCCGAGGGTAGCGAATGGAACAGGACCCGAGTGGCATATGTCGAACTCCTTAAATGTAGAGGAATCTTGATAGTGATCCGAAGCACGGGGATGGCCAAGTGGGGCACAGAGCTTTATAAATTATGCTAGACGGCGGGCATATGAAGCAAAAAAAGTTTAATTTAACTGTGCATATGGTAGCATGCATATGGAAAGAATGGCATGAAACCCTCGAATGGTTATCGAAAGGTTCCGCACCTGGTTCCTGACTTTTCAAATCATTCGGGCTTTTGTCGATAAACGCTGAAGACTGGGATGCGTTTATGACATTTAGTGCTCATGTCTGCATATGTCTGTATTGGTATCCGAAAGCTTTTTGTGCCGTAATATAGCTACATTGCTCTATTATTACCTAACATGGTAATTTTTCGATTATATCCCCAATTTACGAGTAAATAGCGGGTTTGTGACAACAAACATGGGAAGACCAGGGTAAACTGAGGCCTTGTAATGCCAATGTCTGCGTCTACCTTTGATAATATTCAAATGATATCGGCATAGGTGCTGTTTTATGACTTTTTTGGGGGAGGGCAAAGTGTTACAGGATTGATATAGATATAAAATGTGGCTGATTAACATGCACGCCGGAGGGGGAACTGAATCTGCTCACCTCTCCTGTTTTTGACGTTATCTCATAAACGGGCAGCGATATTACAATGCAATCTTGTGACTTTGTTAAAAAATCAATAAGCGCATCTATGCAACACAAAATCGAAATCCGTTACTGAATACAGGAACTGCATGGGTGCCAAATCAACCGACCTGGCGGCGGCCAGCGAGAGTTCAAGGGCATAATCGCTTCATTGGTGCGATGGAGCGTCGGTGCGGTGAGACAGCCGATCACGACCTCATTGGACCATGAAGGTCTAGGGTCATGCAATTTGTACTCAAGCGAGTTCATTACATCGGAAAACTATCCTCCATATTTTGTGCTTATAGCTTCAGTAGTTTCTGAAATCTTAGGGGCCGTGGCCGAATCCTCTCCCCCCCCCCCCTCTTGTGCGCGTCATGTGAGAGGCTCTCCGTCGTGCGTGTTAATCGACCCTGTCATCGATTATGTTTGCATGCTAGATTTACCCTACTTAATCTGCTGATAAGATGAGTTTGAAATTGATGTGATGCTCAAGATAGAGGTAAATTACAATCACGTCTAGAAGACCAGGTAATTACATAAGGGGTAGAAAACTGTCCGACTCTATTGAAATCCCGACAAAGAACAGCGAATGTAATTTTCGAACCATTCCGTTCTATCTGTGTGCATGAGTTCACCAGCCACGTTCCCTCCGTTGCTCATAAATCAACGAGCAAAGCTATTTTACAATCTAGGAGCCTACACAAACACATGCGTGATGGCGAACTATTAATATATTAGTAATATTAATATTCGTGGACAAGACACATAGAAACATACCTAGGTTGGGAATCAGGGCTCAAGTCCTACGAACATGCATAACACAGACTGAAACAGTGGAGCTTTGGATATTCAATATAAAATGTAAAGTTCTTATGTATATCTATTTAATCGATTTGAGGTCATATTTATATTTTCTTTCTTGATGGTGAAAATAATGACAATATGTAATCCTTATCAAATGCAGTTGCCAGTTAAATTTACCTAACACATCGTCTTCACGTCAGTTCATCTAATACCAACATCACCTGAGAGGCCGAGTTCAAGATATCATCAACATCCAAGCAAGCAAGACCAAGTGGATTTTAGCACTTGTATCACTGCGTTCGCTCGGAACGCTCGCTCATTCTGTCCGAACAGTCAGTGTAAACACGTTAGGTGAAAGCTGCCTTGGAAACGTCTGTGGACAAATGCGTGCTAAGTATGGCTATATCTGATAATCTAAATCAAATCAGGCCCTTTCTGACCTTCATATCCTAGTGACTTGTTATGGAAATATGAAGGTGTGAAGGCTGTTGCAAAATTCCATAATTAAGAACATAATTCAACGCATCTTCCTTGAATAATCTGAGGGCACATATTACCCAACACACAAGCATTTAGGAACGACATCGTCATTTGCTATCTGCCGCGGTCTCCCATCAACAGCCAGACTATTACAACAAGGTGCACACATGCATGTGTGTGAACATATCACACCCCTGTAACCAATCATATTACATCCCTGCAACTTCAACCCCGATACCAGTACCAGTGCCCTACTAGTAAGAGTATGCATGGGGTGGAATGAAGCAGTCGTCGTGAGCGATGTAAAAGGGACCTCGATTCATGTCTCTTGGCGTTTCTAGGCTCAAGTAGCAGAACAAATGTTGGCGGTATTGAATTGGGCCCCTCGTCACCAACGTCCAACGAAAACTGTACTGCCTGTATTATTACGGACGCACACTTGCTACGTGGACTATCAATAGTAAAGCTGTATTGAGGGTGTGAGACTGCACAACTGCCTAGGAAAATAATCCGGTACACATGGGCGGTGGAAAAAGCAATACTGGAACAAAAGTTGGCCACATGCGATAAGCATAATATAATATAATATAATGTAAGTATAAAAGCAACAGGTAAGCGCAATGCAATACATCAAATGTGCACCACTCTCTGCCTGGCTGTCTGATTCGCTGATATCACGGAATTAAGCTTGCTTTAATTTATTGTGTACCAAATGCCTGCATGTGAAATATTTTACTGCTTCAGTACTATTTTGCGCGTCTCTTTAGCTGGTCTAAGAAGTATCCATTTCTGATGTCTCTCCCCTTCATATGTCCTATACATACGTCTTATATGGTAAAATACGTATTAATCGCCACTCCCCAAGTAGTTTCGTGCCTGCGAAATAGACAAAGCAATCGTCATAGTACAAGTCACTGATGGGATAAAACAAGATATTCTATCACAAATGTAGCCAAAAATATCTGAAAACCATTATTCCCCATTATGAAGATTGGGCATCGAGTGATGGATCATACATACACCATGTTGTAGTCCCGGGAAAAAGACGATCATGTGCAAAAGAGTAATTTTAAAAACTCAACATTTTAACTTCCGCGGCACCAGGGACTCCTGTCAGGGGGGATTCAGGAAATGTCATGGGGAACTTGTCTGAAGGGGCGTCAGTTCTTCGGAAGGGTGACACTACGAAAGTACATGGAGGCAGGAAAGGATACAGGTGTGGCACTGAGGTCATGTGCCCCCATGGAAATTGACGCCCCTTCGGCCAGGAAAAGGCTCCACTCCCTTAAGCCTCGAGTGCATTCCCATCGAATTTTTCAGTCAGGGGCGCACCTCTCACAGGAAGAGGCATCCTTTCAGTGTGCTCGAGTGCAACTTCTCAAATTATTCAGCAAGAAGCATTCCTTGGAAGGCTTCAGTGTGTTTGAGCGAAACCCCGCGAATTTTTCAACCAGAGGCACGCCTTTGAAGTTAAAGACGCCTCTCCGGAAAGGCTCGAGTGGGCCCCCTCCCCAACTCCCCTTCCCATCACGATTTGTTTTCCGGCTAGAAGCACCCCTCCAGAGATCAAGTTCCCCATATGACAATTTCCGGACGCGCTCCTGATGTTTTTCCTTCTGTGGGGAGCCACTGGCTGAAAAATTTGACGTGGATGCATTCGAGCACACTGAAAGAGGCGTCATTTTCTCTCTGAGAGCTTTTCTGACTAAAAAAATGGGTTCACTCGAGCTTTCCCGGATGGACGCTTTTCCCGGCCGGAGGAGCGGCCTCCTTCCATTGGAGGGCCACATGCCTCCAGTTCTCCCCCCCCTCCTGTATCTGCCCCTGACTCCTGCTTCTGCGAGCCGGCAACTGACACGCGTTCAGGCTGTCACAGTTCCTCCGGGCAAGCAAGCAGACCTCTAGCCGACGCAGACGAACTGTGCGTTTCGGTTGGCTGGACTCCAAGAAGACAGCACCAAATTTGCCCTGCTGGTGGCAAGCCTTTCTGTGTCGATCATCAGGCAGGTGCGGATATTGCCACGACCTAGAGCCCAGCTTCGTGGCCCCTATTGACGCCCTGAGGTGTAGGTTAGCGCAATCGCGAGCGACCCTCCTGGAAGCCCTATTGCCCCGCCAGCAGCTCGGAGACCAGAAGCCGTTCCAGCTGCTCTTGCGAATGCACTCCGGACTGGGTACAACAGCAGGAGATGCCCCACACGTCCGTGAGCTGTTGAATACTATTTCTTCAATGGCTGCCGCAGGCAGCTTGGGCAACATTATCGCTGCTGTCAGAGGAAACTCCTCTGGGCCAACTTGCCACCGCAGCCGACAGATACCTGGAAGCCTCGGCTTCAGGCCTGGTGTCAGCAATGGCGGCAGCATACCCAGCAGCGCAGACAGTGCCAGTCGGCGCAGTGTCCCCGGACACCAGTACGCTGGCCGCACTACAGGGAATAGTGGCGACCTTAACGGTGGCGATCAGTCGCCTGGAAACCGTCCTGAGTGACAGGTCACCAGAGTGAACGGGCGGACGTCATTAGTTCCAGGGTCGTCGGTGACGCTATCGGCGAGGCCATCAACGGGGCCATCGGTGGGACCATCGGTGGGACCATCGGCCGGGCCATCGGCGCTCCCGCTCCAATGGTAGCCCGCAGTTTTATGCTTTTTGCTGCATGCCCATTTTCATTTCATATTGAGGGGAGGGTCAAATTCGCTGTTGGAGGGACGAAATGTAGCATGAGGAGCACATGCCCTTCCAAAAGTATACAAAGCAACACCCCTGGATGTTGACATGGTAAGAAAGTCAAATTGCTGCATTATTACATCGTATATTTTTATCTCTTTTACTGCAGCTTTTGTGTCTGAGAAAATAAGGGCTTTGTATTATCACATGGAACACCAAGATAATTTTCCATTTGGTACGCCTACTTGGGGACTCCAAGGGCAAAGTCCACATACAATTTTTTGTATCGTATTCCGATCATTGTAGTACTGCAAAATGGCGAAATATCTATCGTATATTACCCAATAGGATGATTTGGTATACTTCTTATCGTCACCCACAAGCAAGCGTTTCATTGGGAGACGGTTGGAATCAGGTCCAGGAGCAGTAATTACAACTGCCATCTCTGGCGACAGTTGTACCGCTGGTGGCCAGCATCTACTCGTATTGCAAGGCAGACATGCTCAATAATGAAATTAATTAAAGCAAGGGATGAATGTGCATCTGATGCCTGTTCCTGCTTGATGCAACCGCTTCTTTCAAAGCGCCTTAACACGTACCGGGTGCCAAAATGTCATCACCCACACTTATCACGAATCTCAAAAGGATACGAAAGGTAGTTCTCGAAATAACATGAATTGCGCCTGCAAAAGCATGATCGATCCACCAATGCACTAACGAAACTGGGCATTCTCCACAGCGTACTCTTGTACTCAAGCGCTGTCCTGTCTACATTTCACACCAATGCGCGTGCAACACTTGGTGTGATACGTCACGAAAATAAAGAGCCACATCGTCACTTAATCGAGCGCCAATTCATCGTATAAATTGAGCCATGCGCTTGCATCTCGACGCGGACAGTACGATCGCATAGAAGCGTCCGTTACTATTGAGTCAAACGCACCAGTCGTCGAAACACCTTGCAAAACACTGTGAGCCGATACTGGCAGCGCTGTCCGTGACACCCCGGCCGGACTCCGCCGTCGGCTAGGTCGGGATGGCAGCGCTGTCCGTGACACCCCGGCCAGGTCGGGATGGCAGCGCTGTCCGTGACACCCCGGCCAGGTCGGGATGGCAGCGCTGTCCGTGACACCCCGGCCAGGTCGGGATGGCAGCGCTGTCCGTGACACCCCGGCCGGACTCCGCCGTCGGCTAGGTCGCGTCGGCGCCGTCACCGGGCGGCCGCCGGCGCGAGCCTGAAAGTGACCGAGTAAGAGTAAAAGTATAAAACGCCGGCCGGCCACCAGCAGGGCATCGTGTTGCCCGACAACGCCGACGCCGAGAACATGTGGAAGGTACGACAGCTCGCCGCCGCGGCTGGACGGTGGTGGCGCCCGCTGGTGCGGCGCTGGTGACTGGTGCCGAGTGGTGTGGTGGTGCCGTCCGAGGTGGCGCGGCGCGCGCCGCTCCGGTGCAGGTCTGACGCCGCGGCTGTGTTGCAAGTGATGAGCCTGGTGAGGCGTGGCGTTCGCGGCGCTCGTCGTCGGGACGTGGGGTTAGCTGTGCCGGGTGGCGGCCGGCCCTGTCTGCCCGACCTCTAGCTGACAGTTCGGTGCATGGACGAAAATTCGCCGAGCTTAACCCAATCCAGAAGAGTACATATGCGCGTTGAAAATACTCAGGATGCAGGTGGTGAACATGCTTATCGAATGTGATGTAGCCAAATTATTTTTCATTGCCTTAGACTTGGGTGCGTTTGCCGTGCTTTGAGTGACAGCAGCTAGCCAGAGGGCATATCTGTTCTGCCAGCATGCGCTGGCCATGTGGCAGGTCATCCGATCGACGGATCGATGCCAATTCCCCCGGTTGGCTCCTCAAATAGCTCTTACCAACCAGAGGATAATCGTTCGCTACATACCATTTGTTGTCTTTAATCGCCGCCAGATTACACTTTTCCTCGATGTGTATGTTGCAATTGGCTGTTTCTCGCTACAAAAAAAAATAGAGTATTCATCCCTCACACTCAACTGCACAGACGGTGATTTTGACTTTTGATGCCACGACCTAGATGCACAGGGAAATGTCCCCAAGCCGTTTGAGCTGTAGTGGACGTTTATGCCGTCATGTTTGTAACCACTAAGTGTCCGTGCAAATTATTAGAGACTAGCATTTATTTGAAGGTGCATATGAACCCCGAAGGTCATGAAGCAAATTGTAGAAGAAGAATATCAGTGTGTCGAGGTAGACCGTCAGAGACTCCGCTGTTAGAATTGGTAAAGTTGGTGTTTCCAAACGAACAATGTTGGTGACGCATATTCGGCTTCGCAGTGCAAGTTTGGAGAAAGTTGGTGTTGCAAGGCCCAAAATTGGTGCACCAACCGTAGTAGTTGCAACACTACATTATCTCTCTCTCTCTCTCTCCATGCG
Organism: Ashinkailepas kermadecensis; assembly: GCA_034440615.1. NCBI lineage: Eukaryota > Metazoa > Arthropoda > Thecostraca > Neolepadidae > Ashinkailepas > Ashinkailepas kermadecensis. The sequence continues at coordinate 141,137 of JAOTOM010003818.1, forward strand.
GAATTAATCGCGGTACGGGACCTCGCCAGTAGGCATACCTAGCAGTTAGAACAGTCCCCAGATATGATCCGCGAAATTAGTCAAATGCTATCCTGTGATACTCTAGCTCTGGCTGCATAGACCGCATACAATCTGCTCTCTATTGGCTACTTCTACCTTCATTCAGCAGTTGCCTCTACCAGTCCCGCGAATGACGTGTCGGCCTGTCTGTCAGCCATCTCGACTGACCCATGCTCCCGCCAAATCTGGGCGCCACCAGTCTCCCGTTGCTGCCGCTGTTTCCAACAAGTCTGAACCAGCATGGCTGTAGCTTGTCTCGCCTGTTCTGCTGCTGCTGCCACCAATGTCGGACACCTTTGTACGTCTGTCTGACTTTTCGGCTCTGTCATTCGTTACTCCTGTCGCTAAGCGTAACTGATGTGGAAAACGTTGGCACTCGTTAGTTTTCCACTGAGCAGCGCATGTTTTTCATCACGTCCGTCTTCTTGTTTAGTCGTCTGTCCGTGTTTTCCGGTTCCCGACCAGAACGTGGCGAGCACGTGGAAAAACGTCCACCCTACATCTGCTGGTCCGTCTGTCCGACATTGGTCCACCCATTAGTCTGTCCGGCAGTCCGTCTGTCTAGCCACTAGTCTGTATCGCAGTCCGTCTGTCCACCCATTAGTCTGTCCGGCAGTCCGTCTGTCTAGCCACTAGTCTGTATCGCAGTCCGTCTGTCCACCTGTTAGTCTGTCCGGCAGTCCGTCTGTCTAGCCATTAGTCTGCATCGCAGTCCGTCTGTCCACTTGTTAGTCTGTCCGGCAGTCCGTCTGTCTAGCCATTAGTCTGTATCGCAGTCCGTCTGTCCACCCATTAGTCTGTCCGGCAGTCCGTCTGTCTAGCCACTAGTCTGTATCGCAGTCCGTCTGTCCACCCATTAGTCTGTCCGGCAGTCCGTCTGTCTAGCCATTAGTCTGTATCGCAGTCCGTCTGTCCACCCATTAGTCTGTCCGGCAGTCCGTCTGTCTAGCCATTAGTCAGTATCGCAGTCCGTCTGTCCACCTGTCAGTATGTCTGGCAGCAGTCTATCCGTTTATTCGCCCGTCTGTCCCCCGTTCGTCCATGCGTTAGTCTGACTATCGGTTCACCTCCGAACGTCTGTCTGTGTCCGTTGCATCAGTCTGACAGTCTGCCTGTGTCAGACATGCATCAGTCTGACCGTCTGTCTGTGTCCGATACATCAGTCTGACCGTCTGTCTGTCTGTGTCCGGCTCATTAGTCTGACCGTCTGTCTGTGTCCGATACATCAGTCTGACCGTCTGTCTGTGGTCTGTGTCTGATGCATCATCTGGCTGTGGTATGTGTCCGGCGCATCAGTCTGAACGTCTGTATGTATCCGATATATCAGTCTGACCGTCTGTATGTATCCGATATATCAGTCTGACCGTCTGTCTGTGTCCGGCGCGTCAGTCTGACCGTCTGTCTGTGTCCGGCGCTTCAGTCTGACCGTCTGTCTGTGTCCGTTGCATCAGTCTGACAGTCTGCCTGTGTCAGACATGCATCAGTCTGACCGTCTGTCTGTGTCCGATACATCAGTCTGACCGTCTGTCTGTGGTCTGTGTCTGATGCATCATCTGGCTGTGGTATGTGTCCGGCGCATCAGTCTGAACGTCTGTATGTATCCGATATATCAGTCTGACCGTCTGTATGTATCCGATATATCAGTCTGACCGTCTGTATGTATCCGATATATCAGTCTGACCGTCTGTCTGTGTTCGGCGCGTCAGTCTGACCGGCCGCCCGCCTCCAGCGCCATTTCCGCCGCGTGACGCGCTGGCCCGGGGCGTGACTCTCCTCGCGGAAGACTGCTCGCAGGTGGCGGCGCGCTCGGCTCGGCTCGGCTCTCACGGTGGCGAGTCGTGACCGGGCCTGGAATTTATCCATCTCCGCCCACAACAAACAGCGCACTCACTGCACACTCACTTTCGCTGCTGGCAGCGTGGCGACCCTCCGTTGTCTGCTTTCCTCTTCTCCGCAGCTGGCGGACAGATTCGCTGCGACCGGTCAGCACGGCCCGCTCGCTTCATCAGCTTGTCTATCCCAGGTGCATCGCCCCACCTCTCGTGACAGCCAGCGGCGCGCAGACAGATCAGTGCTGAATGAATCCACCGGCTGGATATTTTGAACAATGAGGCTCGTAGAAAATGGGGAAGGTGTGTGTGTGTGTGTGTGTGTGTGTGTGTTCTATCCCGCCTTTGACTAAGCACCGATCGACGATCTTCGTCTGCCTCGCTCCGCCCTGTGTACCGATAACTCGGTATGCCACGCTCTCTTGTGAACTGGATGGCATCATGCTTCCCCTTGTTCCAGCTGCTTGTCATCTGCTTGGTGGCGACAGCCGCAGCCCAGGGCGGATCAGAATGGAGCCGGAAACGTCGCCAGCCAGCGCGATCAAAACGACAACAATATTCTGCTCCTGCCCAGAGTCCTCGACCCAGCTACACCCCTGCCCCAGCTCCCCAGCCTAGTTACACTCCTGCTGCGGCTCCCCAGCCTAGCTACGCCTCTCCCCCCGCTCCCCAGCCCAGCTACGCCCCTGCCAGCACCACTCAGCCCAGCTATAGCCCCGAATCAGCGTCCGAGCCTAGCTATTCCGCGGAGGCCTCCTCTGAGATTAACTACGATGAGCCAGTCGAGTATAACGCCGCGGCATACAGCAACGTGAGTGTTTTCCTGCACCTCACCATGTGGTTGCGTACCATACCACCCATAGCATGTGAATTGCTTCTGCGGCATTATACACGCTCACGCCTAAACTAAGCTGCCCGCCTTCTCACTTGATGTGTCATCAAATGAGATGTGTTTATGTGTTTATCATCTCCAATGCATTTATCCAAAATTGTATTGCTAGAAGAGCAGATACTAGCACGGCGACAGCACGTGCACGTCTTCAATGACGACTCGTCGAAGTGTCACGCCCGTGTGTTTCGTTTTCACGCAGGAGCCAGCCAAGTACGACTACCAGTGGGCTGTGAAGGACGACTACGGCAACGACTACGGCCACAAGGAGACTAGAGACGGCGACAACGTGGAAGGCGTCTACTATGTCCAGCTTCCGGACACACGCAAGCAGACGGTGAGCTACCACGTGAACGGTGGGAGCGGATTCATCGCCGATGTGCAGTACGAGGGTGAGGCGCAGTACCCTAAGTCCACTGGCGGCCAGGGCTATCAGGCCGGTCAGGCTAGCGCCACCGCCTCCAACAACCAGGCCAGCTACCAGGCAGCACCGCAGCCGCAGCCGCAGCCCACTCAGGGCTACCAGCCCGCACCTGAGTCGCGACAGCCCAGCTATCAGCCCTCCCCTGCACCGCAGCCCGCCCAGGACTATCAGCCAGCTCCTCAGCTTCAGCCGCAGCAGAGCTACCAGCCCGCGCCTGAGACTCAGCCCAGCCAGGACTATCAGCCAGCTCCTCAGCCTCAGCCGCAGCAGAGCTACCAGCCCGCGCCTGAGGCTCAGCCCAGCCAGGACTATCAGCCAGCTCCTCAGCCTCAGCCGCAGCAGAGCTACCAGCCCGCGCCTCAGACTCAGCCCAGCCAGGACTACCAGCCAGCTCCTCAGCCTCAGCCGCTGCAGAGCTACCAGCCCGCGCCTGAGGCTCAGCCCAGCCAGGGTTATCAGCCAGCTCCTCAGCCTCAGCCGCAGCAGAGCTACCAGCCCGCGCCTCAGACTCAGCCCGCCCAGGACTATCAGCCAGCTCCTCAGCCTCAGCCGCAGCAGAGCTACCAGCCCGCGCCTCAGACTCAGCCCAGCCAGGGTTATCAGCCAGCTCCTCAGCCTCAGCCGCAGCAGAGCTACCAGCCCGCGCCTGAGGCTCAGCCCAGCCAGGACTATCAGCCAGCTCCTCAGCCTCAGCCGCAGCAGAGCTATCAGCCCGCGCCTGAGGCTCAGCCCAGCCAGGGTTATCAGCCAGCTCCTCAGCCTCAGCCGCAGCAGAGCTATCAGCCTGCGCCTGAGCCAAAGCCCCAGCCGCAGCGCAGCTATCAGCCTATCCCCCAGCCACAGCAGCAGAGATACCAGCCGGCACCTAATCCTCAGCCTCAGCCCAGCTACCAGCCTGCGCCTGAGCCAAAACCCCAGCCGCAGCCCAGCTATCAGCCTGTCCCTCAGCCGCAGCAGCAAAGCTACCAGCCTGCGCCTGAGTCAAAGCCGCAGCCGCAGCCCAGCTATCAGCCTGTATCCCAGCCACAGCAGCAGAGATACCAGCCGGCGCCTAATCCTCAGCCTCAGTCCAGCTATCAGCCTGCCCCTCAACCGCAGCAGCAGGCCTCCCAGCCTGCGCCTGAGCCAAAACCCCAGCCGCAGCGCAGCTATCAGCCTGCACCCCAGCCGCAGCAGCAGAGATATCAGCGGACGCCCAAGCAGCAGCCGCAACCGCAGCCGGGGTACAGCTTCCCTCAGGCGGTGTCGGGTTTCCAGCCAATCGGCGACAATGACGGGTATTCGGCGCCCAAACCGTCGTCGATCCTGTGATGCGCTGGTGGTCTGACGCTAAGCGCCTGAGCAGCCGCTGCTGGTGGTATGACACTGAGTGCATGAGGCCGCTGCTGGTGGTCTGACGCTGAGACCCTGAGCTGCCGCTGCTGGTGGTCTGACGCTGAGACCCTGAGCAGCCGCTGCGCCCGCAGCGGTCGACGCCCGCCGCCGCCGGGCTGCCATACCTGGCCGAGGTGCGGCGGTGTCGAGCGGTGCGGCAGAGGTGCGGCAGCAGCACGATGTGAAGCAGTCGCGGCGACGCGTCCTGCTCACTCTGTGTGGCCCTGAAGCTGTCGTGGCCGCTAGGGCCGCGCCCGAATTCCGCCTTGAACATGCCGCCGCTGTAAACATGTCGCTGCCGTAAACATACCGCCCAGCCGTCATGCCGCCGCTGCAAACATGCCGCCGCCGCCGTCATGCCGTCGCCGTGCTGACAGCGTGGCTTCACGTCGTCTCGCTGTCGCCTGGTCTCGTCGGATGACGTTTGTTGCCGTCTGGTCTCGTCGGATGACGTTCGTTGCCGTCTGGTCTCGTCGGATGACGTTCGTTGCCGTCTGGTCTCGTCGGATGACGTTTGTTTCCTCGGCCTGAATGTGAATTTCTGGACGAGGCGTGTTGCTGTGCATTGCTATTGCTATGTGTTGCTGTGCTCTTCACCCATGTTTGGGGAATTGTTGTCCCAACGTTTGCCAGTGTGTTGTGTCCTGTCTGGGAAGTCGCCGTGTGGACGCTCAATGGATGCTGTGTCCGCATCATTCTTCCACCGACGAGCGCCTCTGAACCTTGCAAATGGTAATATTTTCGGGGCAGTGTTTCTGTTTTGTTGTGTGCTGGTACACGTATGCACATCATTAATAAATGCTCATTATTTGTAATATCCCGTGGTATTGAAACCAAGATTGTACTCGCTGCACACGTTAAACAGGTATCTTCATGAAATCATGTGTTGTCGACATACGGGTCATGAATTTACCTCCCAGCCGAAGGAATGTCATTACCCTTCCCTCAGCGGTTTTGGCGTCATCATCCGAAAACAGCACCTGGAAGTATGGCTTGTTCGCATAGCTGATCGAACATGCAACATGTGCGCATGTTTTGGCTTTGATTAGGGCAAAGTTGGCGGTGACGTCATTTCAGGCCAATTGCTTTACGTCATTTATGCAGCACATTTGGTGCATTACGCGGGCAATCATAGCTTTCAGTGGATGTGTACAGATATTGATGTTTCGAATGTCTGCTGTTCTCAGAGCTGGCCGTCTCATTTGTGGCATACGTGGAAGTCGTGACATTTTTGACACTTGTGGAATTTCCAAGGCAAATGGGATTAATGGCCTTGAATGCTCTTAGGGGATTTTTTCATCTCAAATGAATCTTTGGTATATATATGGTTGCGGACACTCGGAAGGTTAAGATACTAACAAATACGAAAACAAAATGGCTAAACCAGGGTCATTTTACACGACGATTTTAGTTCTGATATTTGACAAATTTCCCCCAATTTGAAGTTAATTTCATTAATACAAAGTTTTTTAAGACGTGTAGGAGCAATTTGGTTTACTTTTGTGCCACTCGTTGCGTTTCCTGAAGCACCAACTGCTTCGAAAATTGTCATCTTCCATCGTTCAATACAATTTCAGGTACTTGACCTTGACGGGATTGTGAACCTTTTCGCTTGTCACCTATGTTAGACTAAGTCTTTAATTTGCATTCTGGTAATTCCAGGACAAATTGCCAAGGCCTGTTCACCACACACACCTCCGAATTGGATTAAAATTGGTGTATGTGGTTATCGTTGGCCTAAATTACGATTCCTAGACTTTCAGTTTTTTAGGTTTCAAGGGTCACGACTTGCAGGTCTTTGACATCTTGAGGTCAAGTTCATATAAAATGCGTTGTCTTTGTAGTGATAACAATTAGCAAACCAAACTCATACTGCATTTGAAAGAGGAAGACCTGACCAGTAGAGTTAAAAGAGTTGCGATTTGCTAAGGTCAACTTTAGATGACGCAAACTGGTGATCATTTATTGGCATCGTGACATACTGAGAAGTTAAATTGAAAACTTTTATTTCTTCACTAAAAATTGTCCCATGAATTTTCTAGCTGGCAATGTGTGTTTTTTGTAAAGCTGATTTCATAATGTGTCACTGAGGAGAAATGTCACGGCCGGACCTGACCGACAGACAGACAGGGGTTATGGTGTACGTCTTTGAACATATTCGATGTGGGTTTTTTAAAAGCTGTTTGGTCATACAACACGATGGCGATATTGTTAAATATCGCAATATTTTAACGCACTATTATCATAGACCAAGATGGTCATGAATAGTCATCAGAGGTCATAAAATTAATCAGAAGTCATACAGGTCAACTATGGGTCACTGGCATGTTTTGAAAACGAGCTTCGGTGACCATAAATGTGTTTTTTTTATCTTCTGATCTCCGTCATAGTAATCTCGTAGACAAATGCGTATGGACCCCTTTCTTGTGGAAGGAAACTCAAGGACGGGGCGACGGCCAATGCCGTCCCCCCACCCCCTTGGCTACGTCCCTGCTCCTCTCTCTCTCTCCGACGAAGTTTCAGCCTTTCAGGAAGTCATCCATTCCTGGACCGACAATGGTCTCTCGACATCAGCGATATCGGCCACCACAGTTGTTAGTGTTGACTCAATGTCTTTGAAGTTTGATACTCATTCTACTCCATATTTAACTCGCGTTGGCCAATCCCACCAGGATTTTCACCGATATGTGGAGAAGCGACCTTGATGAGCTGAAAAATGCTGCATGGACAGAAGATCAGTTCGACATCTCTAACAGGCTTATGGCTAGTAAGCGCGCTCCAGTTCGACATTGGTCGCGTTTGTGAACGTGATGCAACATGCTTGACCAATGCAAAGAAAAAAGTCCTTTTCTGTCGGAACAGGAATGCTATGGGAGCGAGCTATGCCAGGCGGCGAGGCGATCTGCCCCATGAGTCAGGAGTGTGGACTCCATATATTGACTGTAGGAAAGACAACACATTCGTAGAACAGCCGACGTCGTCCTCTCAGGAAGAACATGCTGCCGTTGCTTCTGAGCCAAGATCCGATGATGTCTCTCACTTCACTGCTCAGTTCGAGAAGACCATCTGAAGGAGCTGATATCCATTTGGAACAGTGCGCTAATAATGTAGTCGTCTTGAGCTGCGTCGGCGCGTCGGTGCACGCGAGCAAGCGGAGACGGACGATGGAGGGAAGACGGTGCAGTATCCGACTGTATGGAAGCACAACAGTAGAAGTACAGCATAGACGCATACGAGTACGTAACACGGTATAGTATACAGTATAGAAGATGGTAACTTTCTACGATATAGAAGAGGGCCACCAGGTCAAAAATGGACCGAAAAGATCACTTATTTTCATTGCATTGAGCAGATTTTCCACTTTCAAATGAGATATAAACTTGACACGCTAATTGCTGCAATTGTTTTTCTCAAAACGTATATTTGAGCTTTCTCTGTGACCTCAGAAATTATCATGGTCCGTATCTCGTGACCCATTTGACCTAGAAACCTAACAATCTTGCAAACATAATCTGGGTCGTAGGTAACCATGTGAATCCGTTTTTCTCAAAACCTGATAGGGTGTGATGAACAGTTTGGGATCTACCTTGGTGACTTGCCCTGGAATCGCCCTACTCATCGACATTGAAGCACGGAATCGCATTTGTTTTGGGATCAGGGTTCGAAAACTGCGGCGAAGTTATTTTTCGACAATAAAGGGACGCACCATCAATAATGGTGCAAAAGCGGCATCCCAATTAATGAGAGGAACACGGTCCAATGCGGAGTACCCTCTCCAGTGAGGACCACCCCATCACTGCACTGGAAGGCGACCCCACCAAATAGGGATACCCGTCATTTAAGGGCATCATTTAAGGGCACTTAATGAGAGACACCCTGTCTAATTAGGGACACCTCTTCTAATAAATGATAATGTTTAATGAGGGAAATCACATCAAATGAGGGGATCCTGCCTAATAATGTGGCACCCTGTCTAATGAGAGCCAGCCCGTCCAACGAGGGCCACTCTACCCAATGAAGGACACCCTGCATAATGAGGAGCATCTCGTCTTATGATAGTCACTCTGTGTCATGAGGGACACACCGTCCTACGAGAAGCAACATTCCCAACGAAGGCCACCACATCCAATGAGGGACATCATGTCCAATGAAGAACACCATGTCTAATGAAGGGCGCCCTGTTTAATGAGTGACACTCCGTCTGATGAGGGGCATTCTATGCAACGAGGGACACCCAATCAAATGAAGTGCATCCCGACGAATGAAGGAAGCCCATCCAGTGCGCGGTACCCCGTTCAGTTATGAATTCCTATCCAATAGCGAACGCTTCTTTGTATGAGGGGTTGTCTTTCCAATCAGGGGTACCCCTTATTGGGAGGCTAAGGACAACCCTTTCAATGGAGGGTAGGTGTTGCGATATGCGATTTGCGATTAAGAGCTATTCGCCGCATTCATTGACGAGTACGTCTTTTATCGAATGACTTCCACTGCAGTGAGGAATGACATCATTCAATGAAGGTTGCCACCTATATTCAGGGAACACAATTCAACGTCCAGTACTCGCCCAGTGAAGGTCGCTCTGTTAAGTACGTGGTACACCGTCGCCGTATATGTGAGGGCAGCCCGCTAATCGAAGACTGAAGAGCGCCCGATCTAATAAGTGGCAACTCGTATGATGCAGTGGGCACCATTCAGCGGAGAACAACGTCAAATGTGGAGCGTGGGGCCCCACACACCAAAAGGCACTACACCACCAGGGAGCACCCATACCACTGGATAGGCACCACACCACTGGAGGGGTATCCCACCAGCGGAGAAATAATTCGTTCAATGAAGAATACCGTGCTGAATGAGCACATCCAGTGCGGTGAGAGGCATACTTGTATCATATGATTAAAAATCATAGGATTTCGACCACCATTTTTTCAATGCAGTCCTGATTCAAATAGCAATTAGTGACGAGGTAATTTTCCTCCGTAGGGGGCCTAACCTACCGCCACCGTTTCTAAGTCACCAGATTTCAATACACTCCCCCTGTTGAAAAAAAAAACTATTTTCCCATCCCTGTTATTAAGCAGGGACACCAAAAAATATATTCGGGACACCGGCGCAGTTTTGAGGGGCCGGACACCGGTGTTTGTACCTGGCTTATTTTGCCATTCTAAGTCACGTACCGTTGCCTATTCTTAAGGGGCCATGCAGCACATCGCAATATGCTGGATGCCCCAGAATGACGATCCAGGGCTCCATCCTGCCCATGGAAAGGTGGCGCCCCGCTAGCCGGGGAAAATGGCGCCCCTCCGGGAAGGCCCCAGTGCAAGTTGTATGCAAGCTCAAGGCGCGTGTACATTTACATTACAGGAGTTTTACGTTATAGTGTATGTGACGTTAGGGGCTTAAGGCGCGGGGGGTTCTCTGATGGTTGAAACATTTAAGAAAACTTAGTTTGCTTTGCGTACTCCTTCACAAAATAATTTGTACATTTGGGTAGGAGTGGGTTGGCAAGTAAGTGTCTTTTATCAAGGTGCCGGCATTAGCCCATTCTGTCGAAGAGCACCGAGGGATCTTTGGCGTGCGGACACGAAGACACCCACACTGTCTCTCACGCTGTCTGCCGTGGGTTAGTAATACTAATGTGCATGCGTTCTAGTAATTATAACATACGTTCTAGTGGGGGAGACCGGGAAAAATTAGTTTGCCCACTCACGAATGGCCAGAACCACGCCTGCCTTCACTTCCCAAAGAGGGGAGGGGGAGGCGGCACGACGAAAGAACACGATGACGAATCTCTGCTGACTGTTGCTCCTGGGCAGTGTTCCAAAGCGATAACTGTGAACAGGGCGTCGGGAAACTCGGGTATTTCTGGACCACACATATCGCCGGGCGCGGTGGGCCTTCGGACGGAAGGACGAGAAAACCCGCCGGGGTTCGAGTAGAAGCGGCAAGCACGAAGAACTTTGGACCGAAGCCCCGGTACCCGGCCAGTCTGATGTGTACAAGCCCAGTTGGTGACCGACCAAAATGAACTGAAGTCCGGTAAGAAGTGTGTATTACACTGATTGGCATCCAAAGTAGACCTTTGTTTTTCGCTGTTCCATTGATGTAAAAAAGGCAGTTCACATTACCTTGGTCCAGTAAACGGTACATCGGTCATTCCCAGAACATTGCTTGAATATAAATATCTTATTAAGATGTCCTCTTTTGTAGTGGCAGCTATTGAAAGCAACAATATCATGGTTACAAAACAATTCATTAAACACATTATTTCCATGCAATGCACTAATCTAATGCTGCATTTCATAAATGACTGCTCTTGCGTTGGCGACACCAAATGTACACAAAGTTCCACGCCTGGTAAACTAATTTAAAGGCAGCATACCTGCATGGTCTGCCTTACTGTCCTGACCTGCATGGAATTTACCTTCAGTCTGCACTCTCGTAACTCATTTCGTCATGACTGTGAGCTGCCTGGCTTAACCAATGCGTTAGGCTGCAATGGATGATTGCCATGCACCGCAATGGACTCGATAAAACGCTAGATATTGAAAGTGAAGCGAACTCATACTCTATGTAATGATCACAAGATGCAAGAACAAGATGGTAGCAAAACAGCAGCTCTACAAGAATGCGACGGCTGGTGACGTAATGCACTTATACATGGTGAGTCATGTGAACAGCTTTGCCATTGCATACGGTTAGTTGTGTATGCATTCATCATATTTAGATGTGATTTGAGTTCATCTATTATATTCTTCGAGCACAATTATGTTAAGCTATGTTCAACTTTGTTGAATCACCTTTCCTGTCTCTTCATCTCGTGACGTCACGCAGTGATTGACGTCCCATACGGAGATGGAAACTTTGGACGCGGTTATTGTGTTTTGCCATGGATGGCGCAGTAATGGAAAATCATGGGGGGGGAGGGGGAATTAGAGTGGTACAGGGTCAGAATCTCCAAGCGCCAGAATGCACAGCAGCAACAAATTGGGCTGTGAAACGAGGCCAGATACGAACATAAATCATTTGCAATAATTGAAGGCTATTGCGATGGACATTTTAAAAGTTGTGTTCACATGCAATTGCATTAAGTACATTATAAAAATACGCTTACATATGTCATGCTACTTCGCTTTCGTTAATAGTTAACATGCTAAGTCAAACATTTGCAGGCATGCGTGCACTTTGTATATACCTGTTACATTCAATGGGATAAAAAGAAAGAAGAAGAAAACGACCGAAGATTGCTAACTGTTTTTTCAGGCACTCAAGTCATTACGCCAACATTGAATGGTGATAACACTGTTTAAAAGTAACTACTTGTGTTAGTGAGGGTTTGGTTGTCGTTAGTTTCTGAGATGCATGCTGCTGTTTCAAGGTTGTTTTTGCGGTCACTGCATTCATTAATTACGCATTACTTGAGTTGTATGCTCGGTATCTAACACCAAATCCTCTTAGCTTCCACGGGTGTGGTATGAAGACTAAAACGGCGCAATCACCGGTTGTAGGACGGACAATCTGATCATGGAACATGAGCTGTATTAACGTGAAGTTTGAAGAATGAAGAAAATTGAGTTTTGAATTGTTAATGAAATATTACAATTGTGAAAACATTGCATATGGTGTGCAGTGCGTCATGGATTAGCCAAAGGTGAATAAGTCCAAGAGTCCTTGTCCACGGCTGGAATGTTGCTGTTTTCTTTAGATTATGAATCAAGGATGAAGCCGTGCATATTACGAGGTGGTTCTTGTGATATTTTTATTCTCACTGCTGAAGACTGAGAGCAGAGAAATAATTACGGTCTGATAAACGCATATTCTGTTCTATGCATTGTCATTCGACGAATTTGAAGAAAATTATGTATATTGCTAGCACAACCATGCACAAAGAGCAATGTCATCGATGCATGATCTTAATACAATGTGATACAATGCGAGTTTTCATGTCATAAGTTCGCCATCTTAGCCTGATTCCAGCCATATCCAAAGTCCGTGGTATGACGGCACCGTAGTACGGCATCAATTGGCACCGTAGTATGGGGGCATCGTTTGGCACCGTGTTATGGCGGCATCGATTGGCACCGTAGTATGGGGGCATCGATTGGCGCCATGGTATGGCGGTGTTCTAAAGGACGTTGGCACCAGACTTAGGTAGACAGACAGCTTCGGCTCAAAAGGGAACACCTTCCCGCCCCATTTGATCTGGCGAGCCTGGGCCGAGTGTTTATAGCGTTGGCTGGGAGGAGACTTTGGCATTCCATAAGCCCCCGGTAACTGAACATGGCAGGATAGGGTTGCAAGACAGTCGAGAGATGGCATTAAACGAGGCAGAACCCTGGACCACCCATCGATGTCGCTTCCAGTTGCAAGTGTCGACGTGTGAACCCAGGCATGATGTTAGTTGAGTAAGGTTAGGTAAGCTGGCCAGGTGAGGCAGATAACCTGGCCAGGTAAGGTAGGTAATCTGGCCAGGTAAGGTTGAGTCGGATGGCCAGGTAAGGTAGGTAAGCTGACCAGGCAGGGTAGGTAAGCTGAACAGGTAAGGTAGGTGAACTGGCCGGAAAAAAAATGCACCGCCTAGTGTTGCTAAGCCTTAAAATCAGGGGAGTGACTTCAATAACTTGCATGAACCTCGGACAGGTAATTGCGAGGCATCTAGGACTACTTGAGTCTACCGTACGGATGACAGTTTCATTCTACCCTATTTGAGTCTACCTGCGGAAGTACGACTGTCTAAATGCTTTCGCAACACTGCAGTGTTGCGAAAGCATTTAGACAGTCGTATTTAGACAGATGACAGTCCAGTGCACTGGAGAGAAAATAAATTGTTGGGCATCTAGTTTTATTACAGACCGGATGAGCGCGTGGGAATGAAAGGAACGAACGACCGTCACAAATGATGAATAAATTAGCTTGCAATAGGCTCGTCAGCACGCGAGTCTGGGCCCGGAAGTGGTCTGACCACCGCCGCAGCTGGCCGGCAGGGGCGGCCGGCCGTCACCACCGCGGGATCCTCCGCGCCGCCAGGCAGAACCGGCCGCTGGCAGCGCGAGCAGTCCGAACGTCCAGTTTGTCACTTCGCAGCTGGAGCCGCAGCGACCGCGGCTGCCGGTGGAGACGTGGCAGCGGCGGCTGGAGGAGACGTGGCAGCGGCGGCCGGCTCTGCCACGTCTCCACCAGCCGCAGCAACCACGGCCGGAACCACGCACACACACACACACACACACACACATATATATATATATATATATATATATATATATATATATATATATATATATATATATATATATATATATGTGTGTTTGTTTGTGTATATGTATATGTATGTGCATGTGTATATGTACATGTATATGTGTATATATATATATATATATATATATATATGTATATGTATGTGCATGTGTATGTGCATGTGTATGTGTATGTTTATGTGTATGTGTATGCGTATATGTATATGTATATGTAACACACACACACACACCCACACACAAATACATACACAGGCATACACAGCCGCTCTGTCAGCGTCAGCCGAGCAAGTATTTCTCGGCGCGTGACCGTGTCGAAACAAAACGGAATATAGGGCGACGGCTGCGGCAGCTGTGGGTCTGCGTCGCGCAGCTGGCCGCACACCTCGCATCTGGTCCGGAGAGCCGCTACGCCGCCAGACACTGCTGCAGCAGATCCGACACCGGAAAGTCTGGGTCAGGCTGGGTCGACAGACATTCAGACACGGCCAAATGCAGGCGGGTGATGCCGTCCAGGTGTCGGGACATCGAGCCGCACGTGCAGCACGTGTAAGTGCTCTGGGACTGTGTCAAGCTGGGTCAGGTCGGTGATGCCGTCCATATTTCGGGACACCGAGCCGCACATGCAGCATATGTAGGTGTTCTGATGTTGGGTCAGGCTGGGTCAGGTCGGTGATGCCGTCCAGGTGTCGGGACACCGAGCCGCACCTGCAGCATATGTAGGTGTTCTGATGTTGGGTCAGGCTGGGTCAGGTCGGTGATGCCGTCCAGGTGTCGGGACACCGAGCCGCACATGCAGCATATGTAGGTGTTCTGATGTTGGGTCAGGCTGGGTCAGGTCGGTGATGCCGTCCAGGTGTCGGGACACCGAGCCACACCTGCAGCATATGTAGGTGTTCTGATGTTGGGTCAGGCTGGGTCAGGTCGGTGATGCCGTCCAGGTGTCGGGACACCGAGCCGCACCTGCAGCATGTGTGGGTGGTCTGGGCTCGGCCGGACCGCAGACGCTGCACCAGGGTCGCGGCGGGTCGGTTCAGTGGCGGTAGATTTCGCTGACGACCGTCTGTGGGACCAGGTGCGGTTGCGCTGACTGGGAAGTTTCGAGGGCGCTTGCGGTTGTGTCTGGACTTTGCCGGACAAAGTCACGGAATCACCTCGTGAAACGCGTCTAAAGGATATTAGAGCGCCTCCGATCAGTCTTGCTGACACTTTTTTGTTTACTAACTTTAGTCCGAGTTCTTACTGGGGTGGCTTTATGAACCAGGGTCCTATTTCTAAGCAGATCTTGTTGCGTGAACCCTGGCCCCACCACCCGATCCATGAATTCCAGTTCAACGGCAGAATTTTGACCGAAAGTTTAACGTGCCGTCAATGCACCGACCCGGCCGCCCGGTAGCTTGTCCCCGGCCTTATCGGGCCAGCTGCCAACTGACCCTCCCAGCCGGGGGCTAAATGCGAGCGCGCGTAGCGACTCGAACACTGCGTTACCAGGGCAGGGGAGACCTGTGCAGGCCAGCGCTCTAGCTAACTGAGCTACCGGGGCGGCAAATTTGCTTCGAACCAGGGCGACGGTGCGGAGCGTGCACGATGGAGAGGCTCCTGGCAGATGAATAGGTCCCCTGGGAGCCACGGAGGATTGGACTGGGATGTTCCTGAGCTTAGGGATGGGCAGGGGATGTCCATTACCAGGCGACCAAAATTCTTGGGAAATGACACCGTCATGCGAGCGATTTCAACCTAAGTGGGTGTATAGGGTAGTCATGGGCGCTGAATCAATCTGTGAAAGTTTTAGCTTCGTACTGGCAGCGATCTCGGAGATATGGCCTGAGGAAATTTTCATAGGTCGCATTGCAGGTAAATCTTTGAGAGCGATTATCTCCGGTACTTTAAAGCCTAGCATAGACAAATAGCATATCTTTAGAATCGCAAAGACCTCTTCTTTTCATTTCTGGGGTCAGTTTTCAATTTTGAACAAATTAAAAATATTGGTCAATTGACCTCAGGTCACGTAACCTCCCGTGACCCTAAACCACTTGATATTCACATTTGTAACCACATTTACTATAAGGGCCATCGATTGTCTTTCGAAACAAAGAAGAAAAATTATGTTTATTTACTGATAACTATTATTAATTTGCCTTCATTCTACCGAGTTTATTGATTTTCGCACGTTTTGCTGAGTGGTCGGGTCAGTCTCTTTCTAGCGATTGACCCCAAAGCTCATAGGGTTATAATTTAAGATATACACTTATCAAGCATGATCAGGCGAACCCGAACGTGCCAGATTTCATGACCTCAGGTCACCAGGTCACCTATCCAGGTCAGGTTAAATACGTCAGTGGAGGTGAAAAATGGTCATGTCGGAAGACGTTGGAAAGTAACTTCAACTTTACCTTGATGTTCGCCGGCCAAGAAAGCTGAGAGGTTAGCGTGAATAGTTTTTAGAGATAGCATTAATATGCCAACATTTATTCATTTCCCATGCAAAGTCAAAAACAAACACTGGCAACATACCACCATATGCACCTATATGCATAATAACAATAATATCGGCATGAGAATAAACGAATCCTCCAACAACAAAATTCCGTAACCACAAGCCAATTAAAATTTCATCACGCGTTTTTATATGGGCATGCCTACATTCGCTCACGCTTGATCACCTAAAATCAACTACATATCAACGCTTACCTACTCATCCTTACAAACGCGAACATGAACTCCTGCAGTACTGGATGATAGTTCAGAGGCAATGATGTGAAACCGGTCAACTGGTGTAAACTTATGAAACCTTTGTGTGCCCTTGACGGTGAGAGCCTTGGCGAACCGCTCTTTAAGGGATTCAGTCACTTTTGAAACGTAATCTTTGGAAACGAATAGGAAGTGAATGACCAAAATGAATTTTTCACTGAGAAGCCGGTGCATATCTTCAGCACTCAGAATCTGGTCCTGGCTAGGTCGTCTCAAACTCTCCATAGCCGTCGTTCTTTTCACTGTACCACCGACACCATCGCATACGCTCTTGCCATGGGAGGTACCGAAAAAGTGCCACTCTCAGTCAACATCGAAATCTTCACGGTGACGGCAAAGGTTCACAACATTGAAACGGTTCTTGTACTGGCCGGCGCATCCGTCTGAAACGTAGTGAATCTTTCTGAGACCAGGGACACGTGACTTCAAAATAGGAACTAACTGTTGTAAGGACGCGTAGACAATAGCAGCATTGTGCTTCAGTGCATCAGATATAACACATAAACTCTGATGTACTGTGGAGTTGTCCTCTTTCCAATAAGCTACAAACGGATGAACCGTCACTTGAGGAGCGTCCCAATGATAACTCTGTACCTCATCCTGTACAACGCAGGTATAGTTCTCGGCATAATCGCTTACAACTACTACCTCACCCTCACCGACTGAATCCTTCAACTCTTGAAAAGCACGCCCCTGTTCCTTAGACACATTATGATGTCTGGTCAGATTGCGGATCGTCTTAGACAAGGTCGTCATAAACGCGTCACGCGGCTCAATATGATCGAGCAATGTACAACGACCAGTTTTAACCCACTGTTTGTATGTGATGGTGTCCTCCATGTTCATGTTGTCCTCGTACTCGTCCTCTACTAATTCTATGAATGAAAGGACGCCCTGCTCCCCGGGGAAATTGAGGCAGTTTCCCATCATGCATGTTTCGTTCGTAGTGTCGCAGACGGCCATGCCCATGAGATCGTGATATATCAGCCCCGCAACGCCTAATGACTCGACCATTATCTTCGCATTCTGGTGATAGGTACACACACATACTGCGTGTGTACCGCTGGACCCTGCCAACACGCAGTATTTAGGCCGTAGTGCTGCGAAAGAAGAGAAGCCCAAGGCTGACACACCGTAGGCCTCCTTGTACACGACATAAATATCCCTTAAACTCCCCAGTATAAGACGTTTCTGTTTCGTCACTTTCACGCCGTTCTCGTCACGAACGACGATGCAGTCTTTCTTTCCGGGACACATCCTACTTATCTCGTCAGACTCGTAGAAATCGATAACTGCACGCTTATCCCGGTCACTTACACACTTTCCTCTGCTAACTTTATCTACTACAGGAAACAACCCCCTCTCCTCTCTCAGTTTTCGGCTTTTCTTCACCAGGTAGAGACTGGCTCCAAAGAACTCTGCCGTGCGCTCGATTCCGAAAGGTGACAGATACCTGTCATCGACACCTCATCTCCTATTTCACCCCTTCCCGATATGATGCCCCCTACCGTCGTCCCATAACAGTCGCTGTTTACATCTCGACCGACCGTTATCAGTTTCGCGGTCGACTAGCTGTGATTGACCGCGCGAGCCGCAACACACAGGTGGGAGTACCAAAACTATGAAGTGAATTATTTTGCCAATCATTCTCATTGACTACGTAACAGGCATACATTGAATATTTATTTAGGTGTAAATCAGCACCTATCTCACTACTATGGGTCCAAAACGTCTTCCGACATTACCATTTTCACCTCCACTGATGTATTTAACCTGAACTGGATAGGTGACCTGGAGACCTGAGGTCATGAAATCTGGCACGTTCGGATTCATCTCATCATGCCTGATAAGTGCATATCTCAAATCATAGCCCTATGAGCTTTGGGGGTCAATCGCTAGCAAAAGACTGACCCGACCACTCAGCAAAACGTGCGAAAATAAATAAACTCGGGTAGAATGAAGGCAAATTATTAATAGTTATCAGTAAATAAACATCATTTTTATTTTTTTACTTCGAATAACAATCGATGACCCCTATAGTAAATGTGGTTACAAATGTGAATATCAAGTGGCTTGGGGTCACGGGAAGTCAAGTGACCTGAAGTCAAATGGCCAAAGTTTTGAAATTTGTTCAAAATTTAAAACCGATCCCAGAAATGAAAAGAAGAGGTCTTTGCGATTCTACAGATATGCTATATGTCTATGCTAGGTTTTAAAGTACCGGAGATAATCGCTCTCAAAGATTGATCTGCAATGTGACCTATGAAAATTTCCTCAGGCCAATCTCCGAGGTCGCTGCCAGTACGAAGCTAAAACATTCACAGATTGATTCAGCGCCCATGACTACCTTATACACCCACTTAGGTTGAAATCGCTCGCATGGCGGTGTCACCCGTTGGTTGCCCGGTGCTGGACCGCCCCGGCACCAGATGGATCGGGTCCTCTTGAGAGCTAAGAGAGCTCTTGAGAACTGACGATGGGTGCGAGGAATCCTGAGGGTCAGCCTCATAGATAGGATATCCTTGAGAGCCATATATGCTGCCGAGGATTGGGAAGGTCAGCCATCGCCACCTCAGCGGAGATAGCCGTCCCGACGGCCACAGTCGTCTTAGCGGTGGTGACCGCCAAAGCGAACACAGCTGTCCCAGCGGCCTGATCACAGCTGCTCCAGCAGCTACGGTCGCTCCAACGATGGCGAAAAGCCAGTCTAGCGATAGCTGTCATGACGGCCGCTCCAGAGGTGCCAGTCGCTTCGCCTTGGACCGGGTTGACACCGGTTAAGCAAAAAGAAGAAAACATAATTTACAGAATGTTGTGTGTTGGGGGAAGCTGGCGAATCGTGTTGTTAGTCTTTCTCCAGTCCCCAAATCCTGCAATAATTTTCCTCCAGTGTTCACGTCTCATTTTGAAACAATATGAAGGTGTTGAAAAATCAAAACAATGTTGGCTTCATCCTTATGAATACCCGCCCTAATAAACTATGTATGAACGCAGCTGAGAACATAAAGAAGCAAGTGTGTACATGCAGACAAGCTATTGTATTTTTACCCAAGCTAATGATATACATGCCTTCATTAGGGATGTGTTAATGTTACTTTACTTTCTGTGATAGGTTATCTGTTGTTGGTTGTTGTCGGCAGCTGAATGGCTTGTTTGCCTGGTCATTGCCGGACTGGTGGACCTTGTGACCTGTTGGACCTTTGCACCAGCCACGCCGGCGCAGAATGTCTCCCTTTCATGGAAATATATATATATATATATATATATATATATATATATATATATATATATATATATATATATATATATATGGGGGTGGCACATGACCTCAGCGGACTCCCACCCCCAACCCCTAATATCCGCCCCTAGGTGGGGGTGGAAGAGACTGAAGCATCAGAGTACTGCATAGAAGGCGGTGACCTGTGCGAGACGATGAAACCGCGTGTGGGTGCGATATCAATGAAGGGAATGTTAGGCGAAGGTAGTGAGGAACGACAAACGCACTCCGAGAAATCCAGTCACCCTGAACCAGTGGCACAGGAGCCACAGGAGAAGTGGAGTAGTGGGACGATTTTTATAGGGAGTAATTTTCCCTGAAGGGCCCCACTGATTGGGAAGATTTTAATGAGGGATTGGGCTGAACTCGACTGCCACTCGGTGAACGCCTTTCGTAATCAGAGAGGTGCCTTTGGCTAATAATTTCAAGGGGTGCAAGCCACGAGCATCCTATAGGGGTCCCCTTTCAGTCAAAGAAGCGCCTCCCCACTTGGGCGGATACCGCTGAGAAGTGCACTGTAAAAAATTATTAACACTTTTGCTGCTAATTGCATGCTAAGTGGCTGCTTCAAACAACGCTGTTCCCCAAGGATGCTAGTGACAAGCACCATATTTACTATTCGGCTGGAAGGGGCTAATTCTAGCCTGCAGGTGCTAGACTACAAGAATGAGGATGCTTGATCCTAGCCAGAGGTGCACAAACCTGCCAACTCGCCTACCAGCGTGGGTGGCAGATATTGGCTGAAACTGTGCCGTTGTTGTGACAGATAATCATTATTCGAAGATGGAAAAGTATTCACCAGATGAACGAGATATGTCACTTCAGGAATGACATTTTAACCCAAAAATATTTCACATACAGTTTATTTTTGGTTACTTCACAAACTATTCGCTTATATTTCGGTAAGTTATCACTGCAATTTCGGAACAGGACATTTGGCAGCGCTAACTCTTTTGGGACAGATCCCGGCGCACAATATCGGCTGCACGCAGCCAGCTCCATTAGGCTGAACCATGGCGCAGCAGGCTGTCACAGATACGCTGTGACAGTTGATAGGGTTCGATTGCGACGCAGTTCCCAAACGTTTGTATGGGAAACGACGTACGGCGGTTTCGGAATGTGACAGATTTATGGGTTTCAATGCTTGTAGGTGACATTCTTGACGTTTTGTGCACCTCTGATCCTAGCAGTCATGAGTGTTATGCCAAGCAGTCCAGAATAATACAACTGCTTATATCTAGCACTGCTACAGTTCGTGTTTTTTGGCGGGAAATTGAACGCTCTATGGCTGCTTACAGTTAGCAATTGGGTAGTTAAAATAAGCAGCGTGTAAAAATGGCGGGGACATTAGGACCTTAACGCAGCTTAACGAAACAACTGCGAGCATTCGGCCATTTTGGTTTGGGATACGATGGCGTGCGGATCGGTGCAGTCGTGCGGCAAGATTGCAGTTAATAAGAGAAGTCTCTCCGAGATCAAGATAAACTCTGGATCCAGAATCACAAGCCTGTCATAGTCTGTACAAGATGGGTGTGTCTTCACAGCAAATGTTTTTCCACATCTCTGGTTTAAATCTGATTATGCCAGCATCTTGCCAACCTTGCTGCGTAGATTCCTGAAGTTACGGGTGCTGTATGACTTGCGCAGTTGGTGCACCCTCAAGCTACCATAACCAACAAATCTGAGCTTGACAACACATAATACCTGGCATGCTTAGCAAGGCATATGTGATATTGCTCTCGGACAAACAAGCTTGATTGTTATTTTATGACATCATAATTTAGCTATGAACACTGAAAAGCTGAGGGGGGCTATGCCAGTTGCAGCTTATTTTGTGGGCAAACAAATTATACTTTCTCAGACAATGTTTTTTTGGCGGTTTGTTATTTTGCTCAGAATTTATTTGCTGAAGGAAAGCTCCAGAACCTGGATTACCACCACCAATTGCTGCTAACAGATAATTGCATAGGCTTAACCTAGTTGGGCCACTATGGCTCTTTATATGATTCTATGACTTTACGACATTATGACGTTATGACTTTATGACATTATTATGGATTTCCTTGGTTTATTGATAATTTTGTAGCCATGGAGCCATTGGATCTGCTCTTTACATCAACACTTGTTCATGACTGGCACTGTGCCATGGAAGACTGAACTGTGATAAATGTGAAGCTTGCATAGCAAATGAAGGACATTCTCTGGGTTAGGTTGTGTTGGCTTATTTGGCATTATTCTCATTTAAGGTGTGCATGATGAAAAGTTTTGTACACAATTTCCTCCATGAAGCAAACAACTGGGTTAGGCTACATGAGGTTAGGTTTTTTTTTAAGTTGCAAAATTTGAGTTTGAAATATAGACCCTCCAATATTTCTTTAATTTATTTTTAAAGCAGGCTGGGTTAGATGAGGTTAGGTTAGGGTAGGTTAGGTTGTGTTTTTTTTTGGGGGGGAAATGTTGAGAACAATTATGTTGTATAATTTTTGAAAGTTTTGTGTTTGGGGTGGGGATATACTTACTTCAAAGGGAGGTTAAGCTATAATATTTAATACCGGTATCAGAAGCTAACATGTAGCAAAGAAGTCATCCGTCCGCATAAATACAGTAAGCCACCAACACCCGTACGTTGCTATCAAGGAGACCAATTTCGATTCAAGCACCCAATGGGTGCTAAATATACTAGCACCATAGGCGAACCGCACCCAGGAGGTGCTGGTTTTTGGCGTGAGCAAAAACTAGCACCCTGGGGATGCTAAAGCGCACGCACCCGATGGGTGCTCATTTTAAGCACCCTGCTGCTAAATATAGCCCAATGAAGAGGTGCTAGTTATAATCACCATGCATATCATTAGCACTTGGAATTTTGCGATGCGATGCCAACTCCAGAAAGGTGCTTAATTCAAGCAGCCCTATGGTGCTGGAATTTGACATTTGAAATAGTACCAAAAGGGTGCTAATCTTTTTTTTACAGTGTGGGGAGACTGGTCCTCGTTCCTCTATGTTAACTACGCCCATGCCCCGAACTGAATGAAATAATATGGAAAACGGAGATGACATGTTCGTATTCACGATAGAATAGATACCAATATGCTTCATTGAAAGCTTGCAACATTTACCGTCTTCACAATTTATATTAACAACGGGGAAGGAAGTAAATATTAGTACTAGCCTGCGCCGTAAGGCGGCGCTGCTGTTGCACAGCTGAAAATCCAATCCCTTATTGAGCTTGGCATACATATGAAATAATCTTTCGACGTTGTGCGTTCTAAAGCCCCATGGTGCAATCATTTCAACTCGACACCGTGTTTGTAGTTGTAGTTTGTGCGCGCTTCTAGTTTATCCAGCTGAAGAAGAACAGAGGGGTGAAACTTCCTGTATTTTGGTGGGGTCTATCCCCACGTCTATCACTATCACGTCCCCCGGTCACCCGGGCTCGCATCGCGCACGCAGCCGTCCCGTCCGTGACGTCATCACCGCCAGAGACTTCGCCCCCACCAGTCTCCAGCGTCACCACTGCCGGGCGGCCAGTCCGAACGGTGGGAGCCTCGCCGTCACAAAAGCAGCGCCCAGGAAAACACGCCGGGGAAGGCGAGGCGCCAGGGGCGGCGGAAGACGCGGATCGCTGGGCAGAACAAACCACGTGATAGCTCAGCATCGCAAGTTGCAGCTTCACCTGGGGCTCATCAATGCTCAGTCTATCAAACCTAAGCTACTTGAGCTGCAACACGACCTTCGTTCTTACTGTCTAAACCTAACTGTGGTGACTGAGACCTGGCTGCGATCTTGCACCCACAAGCGCCTCATTGACTTCCCTGACTACCATGTAAAACGCGCGGACCGGCCAGACTCTAGTGGTGACGGTGGGGTGGCGATTATCGCCAAGCCAGCGCTGAATAATACCGAATTGAAAACTTACACGCCACCAAACTCGAGCTCCAAACTAGAATCACTCCGGCCTAAAGTTAAAGAGGACAACGGAAAGTATTTCATTCTGGCGGCGATCTATCGGCTTCCTCGTAACACTCTTCCGGCCTTAAATGATGACTTCGCTGAGCTAGAAAGACAGGTTCAATTGGCAACATCGAACTTTACCGGCACTTTCTACCTCGAAGGTGATCTAAATTGCAACCTTCTCGACACGGCTAATAGCCCCAGCAAAACACACCTGCTTGAGTTCATAAGCAACTATTCACTTACCGTGACAATGCAGCGCCCTACATTCGCCACAGGCTCTTTATTGAATGTCATTATAACAAACTCGCCCATCTCTGTCGGCAGAACCAGAGTGAGTTGCTGCCACTATAGTCCCCACAAATTTATCCGATGTTCGATGAAAGTAAACAGGGCTTCCTCAGTTAACACCGTGATAAAGTCACGTTCTTTCAGACGAGTGGATACCTCGGAACTGACTCTTGACCCTGGGGAGATCGACTGGGCTCAAGTCACTGGTCGCATCTCAGTAACTGACAAATGAGACACCCTGCTGATATTCCTGACACCTATTCTCGACGAGCACCTGCCACTCAGAAACATCGTCATTCGAAACTCAACAGCACCACACCGTAACTAAGTTACCAATCAGCTCATGTACCGGAGAAATGTAGCTTTACACTTGGAACACAGAAACACATAGAAAGCACTTAACAGACAGGTTCGCTCAGCTATTGGAGCCGACTGTAGGGACGAAATCAGCTAAAAGATAGTTCAGAAAGGCCCATCAGCTACCTGGCGTGCTATCAAGTCTATTATCGACACCAACAAAAAGTTTCCCACATAGCTTAACCTCAGGCAGTACCTGAGGAGCTAAACCAGTACTTTGTAAGTGTCGGGCCTAAAGTATTAGCAGAGGTCAAACACCAGGCAAACATGCCTGAACACAAACCTATATACCAGCTGCTATAGAGTACACCCATATCCCTCGAATAGCTAGCCAAAATTGTCATGGACATGAGGAGCACAGGTGTTTGCGGACCCGACTGGATCTGTATTAGGGTTATCAAATTTCTGTTCTTTTTCATCGGTGAAGTACTGCTAGACAGCATATACACATTCCTGACCACAGCTGATATCCCCTCCACTTGGAAACAATCAATAGTAATTCCCATTCACAAATCAGGAGACCCTTCGGATCCATTTAGTCTTCGGCCCATCTCATTGGTTCCGGTTATCGACAAAATCACAAAGAGAGTAGTGCCAAGACAATTGCATTACTACCTGAACTCAAAACACCTACCGGCCCAAACTCAGCAAGGGCTTCAAACCACGCCACTCTACGGAAACAGCTCTCGTCTCAGTCACGGACAAAATACCAGCACCAATGGACCGTTCGGAAACAGCTCTCCTTTGTCTTCCGGACCTAAGTACTACAGTACGGACTTCGACGTAATAGACCGCACCAAACGCTCACTAAACTAGAACTCCATGGAGTCGGTGCCGACTGGTTTAAGGCATACCTGGGAGGTCACACGCAGGCTGTTGGCATCTCAGATCAACGCGGAGACAGGCATATATCCTCCTTTCTCCCAAACAGCATGGGTATTTGTCAAGGCTCATCACTAGGTCCACACCTCTATTGCATTTTGTTCGAACGACCTCAGCCTGCACGTCCCGGTAGCTCACGCCGCTCAGTTCGCAGACGACACCCAGATCCTCATCTCCGGTCGAAAATCTGATCTCCCCAATCTGTTAAGTCAGATGGAGACATGTCTGAACCAACTCTACGACTACTTTCTGGATAACGGGTTTGCAGGCAAACCCGACCAAAACTCAGCTTTCTCAAGGTCGGACCGCGTCAAAATCTTAGCAAAATTACTCCGATACGAGTGTGCTTTAAGGACGCCATAATAAATGAGAGCCAGTGATGTAGGAACCTGGAGGTGACATTTGATCGTCACATGTCATGGGATTCCCATGTAACTGTCGTGGTTCGCATGTGCACTAGATTCCATCTGACCCTGAGCCATCTGTGCCACCATCTGCCGACCAGTACCCCCTTCACCACAGTCAACAGCCTAGTAATATCCAACACCCGCTACTGCATGTCTGTTTACGGGGACGGGTCGGCAGGAGACATCCACAGACTAGAGAAGATCATTCACTTGGCGACTGGAGTCGTGTCAGGTCTATGGAAATTTCATCACTTTTCTGATATCCGTAACGAGCTGGATCTTCTCACCGCAGCTGATTTGCATCTTTTTCGTAGCTGATCTGCCTTACTCTGCTCCACAAGTTCATTTTTACGGGTGAGCCCACGATCATTGCCGGCCAAATCACTACAAACTCCACTCTGCGAAACCGTCATACACACGCAGACAACCACTTGCACCTGCCAGCCATACACAGAAAGGCGAGCCACAGGAGAGTTCTCTACTCGTATGTCTTCCACTATGACAAACGTCCTACTGAAGCAAAAACATCGAGGGTGTCAAACTTCAAGAAACATGCACTGGCATGCGTGATACGTTCACACATGGTAAACATTGCTCACACATGGTAAACATATTGCATAGGTGACCGTCCAAGTCATAAGACATCTTGCTTGTCAGATCGAAGGTGGCACGGACAGACACCGCTGGAGATAATGTTTGTTTCCTGTTGTATATTATCGTCGGCAACAATGATCACTCAATTTGGATTTCGCCTCTGTTGTAAGATTGACATTAGACACGGTTTAAACTCGGCGAGTCATTTCTATGTAGCAATGTGCATTTGAAAAACACACACGCGCAGCACACGTTCACAAACATAGTCACACTGATCCGGCCGACCACGCATATTGGCGCATGCGCCGCATCCCGGCGCAGGTGTAAAGCAGCGCCAAACGAGGTGGAATAGCGGTGGTCAATGCTAGGGATCAGTTGTGCTCAGTCCATCCATCGATTCAACAAAACATCACCAACACCCACCGCGCCGCCACCGGGACGGGCGCGGTGCGGAGGTCCCTAAGCTACCGCATCCACGCGCCACTACCGGGACGGGCGCGGTGAGGAGGTCCCTGAACTGCCGCACCCACGCGCCACTACCGGGACGGACGCGGTGAGGAGGTCCCTGAACCACCGCACCCACGCGCCACTACCGGGACGGACGTGGTGTGGAGGTCCTTAAGCTACCGCACACACGCGCCAATACCGGGACGGGCACGGTGTGGAGGTCCATGCACCACCGCACCCGCACGCCACTACCGGGACGGGCACGGTATGGAGGTCCATGCACCACCGCACCCACGCGCCACTACCGGGACGGGCGCGGTGTGGACTCCCGAACTACCGCAGGCGGTATGGACGTCCATAAACCACCGCACCCCGCGCCACTACCGGGACGGGCGCGGTGTGGACTCCAGCTACCGCACCCGCACGCCACTACCGGGACGGGCGCGGTGTGGACGTCCCTAAACTACCGCACCCGCACGCCACTACCGGGACGGGCGCGGTGTGGACGTCCCTAAACTACCGCACTCACGCGCCGCCACCACGCAGCCAGCGGCGATCGCTAGAACTTGGGCGCTGGACACTTGTCCCGCTCCAGCCCCTTCGGGTTGAAGAGGCTGTACTGCTTGTTGCGGTAGTCCTCCCACGGCTCAGTGTCTCGCTTGACGATCTGCACCTCGGGCGCGAAGATCAGCGTGCGCATGATGATCATTGAGATGCCAATGCCCAGCACGCCCACCATGCCGATCAGCGGTATCAGGGCCGGGTTCTTGCGGATTGTGCGCAGGGTGAACACCTTGGAGCGCACCCTGTCCGACATCGTGTGGCCTGGCCGAGACGGAACCGATGATTAGGTGCAATTCCACTGAAGCGCAAAAATAAGCAGCCGAAACCAACAGGAATAACCAAATAAACACATACGTGAACAAACGACGATCAAACAATGTGCTCACTGCTCAATGTACTGTATATTTTCGACTGATGGGAACGAAAACATGTCGACGTCTGTCACAAAATGCTTCAAATTATATGTGATAAAATTGAATCGCCAGCACCGATGCGTGAGGAGAAAAGTACTGCTCAAATTGAATTGAATAGGGCATGTCCAAATTGAACGGATAGACCGCCATTTGGGATATATATATATATATATATATATATATATTTTATTGGGACACGACCATACACATGCATATTCCCCACATTCACGTAGCAAACTCACAGTTCACAATTATTCGGCAACCAGTCCGTCACGCAATAGATAATGCAAGTGATCGTCTAAGAACATCGCGTCACGACGAGCGACATGGTGCGGTGACAAACAATACAGCGGCCGACAGAATCCTGAGCCGGGCTCAGATCCGAGGCGTGGCGAGTGTGTGTCAGCACCGACGCTATTTAAACAATCAGCGCTCCTCCGCAGAGGAGGTGCCACTGCCTCCATTCGCATCCGTGCACGCGCAATGCTAGCGGCTGGTCTCGTGACGTGCGTATGTCGTCGGTGCATTGGCTGTCCGATCGTACTGGACACGTTGCTCTTAGCTCTCACTGCCAGTCGGAAGGCGCACATTACAAGGCGTTCGATCAACTGTCTCGCGTTCAGCCACCCAAGCTACTGGCAACGTCTGATGCGTGATCAATGCATGATCAATATGTGCATGATCTGATGCATGATCAATCCGTCGTATCCATTGATCGTACTTCGAATACCCGTGTGTTGGTGGAGTCTTTTGCCAGTGTTGTGGAGGCGACGACTGCGAATTGATTCAGAAATATGTATGCATCAACATGCATACGTATAATATATATATATATATATATATATATATATATATATATATATATATATATATATATATATATATATATATACGAGTATATATATATATATATATATATATATATATATATGATAAATTCAACTTCGATTTCATCTCAGGGTTCCAGCCCTCAGCCAGTTTTGCACTCAAAAGTGAGTATATTTGGAGTAAACTATATTAAGCAGAATATCCAATTCCGTGCGATGGGCGTCGTATGGACTTTGGATGGGGGATGGAGAACAAACGGGTGTCTGGAGTCGATTTGTTATAATTACGTCATAAGGCCGGTCCACACCGGCCAATTATACATTTTGGAACATAACGGAAGCAGAACTTCACGAAAGCGAAACATTTGGAAACGATAAAATGAACAGAATTGTTTCGCTTTCGTTTCATTTCCTCTACGTTTGCTTTACTTACGCACAACAAAACGTTTTACGGCGAATGTGCACAGTTTAGTTGGTTTTTGTCTGAATAATAATTATCCAGAATTTACATTCTGATTATTTACATGAGAATAAGCATATATTAGCGTCATCGTCCGTACGTTATGAAAGACGTAGACTTTCTGTTGTTCTGGCTCTTGAATTAAGCCCAGAGCCGCCTAGTCGTAGGATATGGGTGAGAGAGACACTAGAGAGAGGGATGTTTGTGGCGAATATTCTACCCTCATGCCAGAGGCCAGAAGTGATTACGATTTATTTGCAAACTGTCGTATATCGCCTAATTGGTTTGACCAGCTTCTGGGCCTTGTTGGCTTATTTGCCTTGTCGGCCTCGTTGTTAGGCTGTTACAGGTCAGAGTGGCGGATCCAAGGGGAGGACGTGGTCATGGGTTCATGTCCTCCTCGTAATGTTAAATTCCACGACGTTTGGAGGGGTCGCGTCACCTCGTACCTCACCATGGTGACGCCCATGTTCAGGGGTGTAGCTTGGTATGCTTTTGGGAGGGCATTTGCCCCCCCCCCCCCCTCCCCAATATTGGTTGTGCCCGAATAATTCCAACTTTTAACATGGGACCCTATGTTGTATGCCACCCCCTGTCCCCCTCAATCCATTTGGGCCCGCGCATTGCCTTCATGTATGTGCCCTCCCAATATTTTTTAGAAACCTGCACCCATGCCCACGTTTGGCACCTTGCATTAACTTAAGCTAGGGTGCGGGAAGGAAATGCATATCCATATCAGTGTGTGCATGGGAGAGGGGGCATTACTTGATCAGAGTTGTCTACCGTAGATAATGGGTTACAAGCATGCAAAGACTCGGCTGCGAGTAGTTCGTGGTCAACATCGAGGTCATGCAAGAAGACACCACGCTTTGAATACACCATACATATGCGGTAGGATATCTCCGGGGCATGGAGAAGGTCACCACTGAATCACAGGCATCGACTGTATTAAATAATGGGGAATGTGGACAAAACGCACGGAGCCGCGATACTCAATCATGAAGTCAACTTTAATATTGTACCAACTGATTGGTGTTGTGGAAGTGCCGCCAGTACCCATGTGCATATTTTGACACCCCACAACCCCTCGAGAAAACTAGTGAACACCAGTGAACCCGCACTTCAGCACCCTACACAACACATGTCTGAAAAAGCACGACTTCAGCATCCGAACCACACAATCCTAGAACATCCTTGAATCGACTCCGCCACGACCCCCACTGGAGACGAATCGATGGCGACATCCTGCGTTGACATCTCATCTTTTGTGACAAAAACCGTGGTTTTGAAATCCGGGTAGCTTCTGAGTCGACCCTGCCGCCACTGTCACCACAGATCCCCGGCGATCTCCCCCCCCCACCCACCTCCTCCCGCTGATAAAATTCGCTTGGAATTTTGTTCAGGCCATCAGAACTTTCCTTAAACTCGGCTCCTCCCGCCCCCTTGACTGCGCTTTTGATGAAGTCGCACATATAGTTCTACACTGTCAGTCACCACGGCGCTCGCAAAACAATGACCGACTACTGCCGAACACAAAAAAGAACCTTTTCTTTGCCTGCACTGTTGAGGGACGATCAGCCAATTCTCATCGATCTACTTTTATTTATCTTGCAAGACAAACCTCTTTCAAGATTGATAAACTTAATTATGGACATAGCATTCGTTTTTCTTTTCATGCACGGTACGAAATGGCCCAAGAAGGCCGAAGTGACCTATCCAATAAAACAAACAAAAAACAGCTAACAGCGAGCAGGGCGAACAGCTGACGATCAGCTGATGTCCAGAGCAGAAATTACCTAAGTAAGCGAACATTGTGTCAGGTACTTTCCCGCCGGAACATTTATTTAATTTCAGAGGAATTGTAGCTTATATGACGTGTCTTCTCAAGTTACTCGTATTTGTAACTTAGCCTGCCTTCTCAAGCTATTTGAGAACACTGGAAGTAGGATTCGAAATGACCATTTGGTAGGTACAAGCTCAATGAGTGACACGAAGGAGAAGCGAGGAAACGCCGAGCTCCGGGAGCGCGCCGCCACCCTTCACCAATCCAAAGCAGATGATCTCTGGGGACAGATCAGACAGGCAGGCGATCCCACCATGCCACCATGCCACCACGATCCCACCTGTCGGCCATGCCACCACGCCGCCGGCCATGGTGGCAGTGACCTTGTCGGAGACCCGCCCGGCGGATCCGTGGTGGGGTCGCCGGGCAAGTCCATCCACCCGATGCAGATGCCGCCTGATACGGAAGCTGGAAAACTTCAGGAATGTGCACTGTTTTCCCCAAGTTTGCTTGATTTCCAGGTGGAGTCTACACTGGCCGATCCAAGGGAGGAGACACCGGGGACATGCTGGGGAGCGGAGCCAGGGGAGGGGACACCGGGGATATGCTGGGGAGCGGATACAGGGGAGGGGACACCGGGGATATGCTGGGGAACGGAGCCAGGGGAGGGGACACCGGGGATATGCTGGGGAACGGAGCCAGGGGAGGGGACACCGGGGATATACTGGGGAACGGAAGCCAGGGGAGGGAACACCGGGGACATGCTGGGGAACGGATCCAGGGGAGGGACACCGGGGATATGCTGGGGAACGGAGCCAGGGGAGGGGACACCGGGGACATGCTGGGGAGCGGATCCAGGGGAGGGGACACCGGGGATATGCTGGGGAACGGAGCCAGGGGAGGGGACACCGGGGATATGCTGGGGAACGGAGCCAGGGGAGGGGACACCGGGGACATGCTGGGGAGCGGATCCAGGGGAGGGGACACCGGGGATATGCTGGGGAACGGAGCCAGGGGAGGGGACACCGGGGATATGCTGGGGAACGGAGCCAGGGGAGTGGACACCGGGGATATGCTGGGGAACGGAGCCAGGGGAGGGGACACCGGTGACATGCTCTCCCAAGAGGTAGCGAGAGAGAAAAAAACGCGAAGTCAAAGGAGGAAAACTAATTTTCAGCAAACATGGTCTTGAGTTATTTCCCGGTCCATTCAACTGCTAGGTCATATGGCCACCAGTTCATTCAACTGCTTGGTCGCAACCTTGCACGCCGATTTGTCGCGGGTGAACTCGATAATCCAACCCGTTATGAGATTCGAGCCCACGATCGTACAATCAAGAGTCCAACACCCTGCCGACAGAGTTTCAGCGACCAGCGCACAACAACGGTCGAAATGGGCATCCCTCCTCCAAAACGGTCGACCTGCAGACTTGGTGCTTGATCAGTGAGTACACGGGGCAGTAAGTGCTGCCTAGAGTGGCGAAGGTGAGTACACTGCAGGTGTGACACCAACGCTTTCTGCAAAACGTTTATGTTCATTATTTTACCAATGAAAGGCTGTCTGTTGGGTCACTTGATCAACTCGAAAAGCAACTTTTAGAACCTTTCTCCACAAACGAGTGGATGTAATATGCCTACTTATAGATGAGTGCTGCCCGTGGAAGTGTTCGGTGGGGAATGGGGGACTAGTCCTCCCCACTCTTTTTTTCGGCGGCGCCCTTTCCAACTGGTGAGGGACGCTTCTCCGACTACAAAAAGGTACCCTACGGAATGTTTGAGTGCATTCCCCTTCAAATTTGTAGACGAAGGCGAATTTTGAGCACAAAAGACGCCTGCCCAGTGGCATTCGAGTGGCCCACCCCCTTAAAATCGCATCAGTCAGTTGTCGCCCCTGCAAGAAAATGACGACCCATAAAATGACGACCCATAAAATCGTCCACACTTTTCCTGTCGCTCCTAGGCCCCTGGTGCTGCCAATTTCGACGGTGGGTACATGCCTACCCTATTAATCATGTGAGTAAGAAACTACTAAAATGTGGTTTCTCAAGGGAATGGCTTGTAAATTATTGAGGACAAATAGGTGCCCCGGTGGCATCTGTCAATAGGTGTCAAATGGGTGAGGACAAAGGTGTCCCTTCAGATCTTTTGCAATATGAACTTTTCTCCTATACAAGCTTCTGCGATGTCTACGAACTTTGTTTGTCGCATGCGAGCTTTTGTCCCGGAGTAACGCCATTCCTAGACGAACATTTGGAGTATGAGCCTTTGTCTTGGATGCACTTTTGCGATGTCAGCCTCTTTTTCTGCAAGGGTCTTTACCTTGAACGAGTTATTTTCAGGACGAGACACTTCCCAGAGCCAGCATTTGTCCTGTACGAGCTATTTCCACGAACGAGCTTTTTCCGATACGACCTTTTACCCCAGACGAACTTTTCCGCGGACAAGCTTATGCCTGGGGCGAGTTGTTTGCCTGGACGAGCTTTTGCAATACAAGCCTTTGCCGTAGACGAGCATTTACACCGTACGAGCTCCAGCGCGGATGAACGACTGCTGCACGAGTCTCTGTCCTGTCCGAGTTTCCCAGACGGTACGAGTCTCAGTCTCCTACGAGTTTCCCAGATGGTGCGAGTCTCTGTCCCGTATGAGTTTCCCAGACGAACGACTTCAGCACGATACTGCGGTCTCTGTCCTGTACGAGTTTCCGTCCTTTAAACCACTGTCTTGCGAACTTCTGCCATGCGAGCCTTTGTCCGACGATCAATGGCCTAACAAGCTTCTTCCTAGAAGCGGGCCGGCCCGGTTATTCGCCTGGTTCGTCGGTGACGACACAACCAAGTGCACTGGGTGGGTCGGAATCGATTACGTCGCCGTTTGATTGAGGTCAGCCGGGTTCGCGGCATCAGGTCTGCACAGAATCAACCAGTACTACTGCCTGGACCGCTTCAAGTGGAAGTATTGGCCCCACACCTATTCGCAGGAGCAAGCAGCCTGAAGGGCAGTCTGTTTTTTAATGTGTTGATAAGTTGTGGAGAATATCACGGTTCTACGTGATATTGAAGCGAATGAAATTCGATTAAAAATTAAAACTAATAAACGATTAAATACGAACGAAAGAACAGCATGACCTATCATCAGTGCTAGGCTTTTACGTCGTCCCATTTTTCACAAGAAAACTGAACGATGCATGCTGTAGTAACACATTTAATCACAGGTGCGCACTGAAAACATATTTGCCCACCTTTAGCACTACAGACTCTCTTTCCCGGTGTTTAAGAAGGGGTGAGCACAGACAACCACCACTTACTACTTGTAAAACAATGTGCCTGCCTATTGGAATTTTCTACTTGGTTACCAGAATCGGCTATCATACTTCGCTAGAGTTACCATTCCGCTCTTACGATAAAAACTGGGTAACTCTTTTCCGTGCAATTCCGAAAACCATCGTGCATTATCTCCAATAATACTCTGAAAAGAGGGTTCTAGAACCACCTACACAAATTCCTTCCACAAGTGTGGGAGCCTCGATACCTGTGTGCGTGGTCTTTGGCACACTTAACTTAAATGAAGGTAAACGTCTTTGGTTTGCATCGCACAACAGGTTACCAGCGTATGTGGCATGACCTTGCGGAAGTGGCATGACTTCGCGGATGTGGCATAACTTTGCGGATGTGGCATTACTTTGCGGATGTGGCATGACTTTTCGGATGTGGCATGCGATGGCCAGACAAATAGCTAATCGCTGTGCAACAGTTTGTTTGTGTCTCACGTGAAGCTTGAAGCTGCGTTCATTGGATGGAAACCATGGATGAAAGACCTGAGGATGAAGGACACGAGGGATTAAGTGCTCGAAACGTAGTCAAGTCGCAGTGAATACATAAGAACAGAAAATATTGTAGCGTAAAACCGACATCTGTGCGCTTCTGTCCTATGCTGTTGCAAACGTTGCTTGTACCCTAGCTTTACAGGAGACACTGCTGGCTGGCTTGAACGTTTCGGTTAGACAACCTTTCGACGATGAGCATGCGAATGTTTGTCACGAAAAGCGCATGACTAGGTAAATAACGCCCACCGTTTCACAATTGTTACATGCGGTGATATGAAAGACTGGTTGCAATGCGTAAAAAAATAAGTGAGAAAGGTGGACTAGCTAGTGACGATATGGAAGTCATAGAAGGGTCGCTGGGATAACTAGAGTGCCATTTAACCCAGTAACCCCGCTAAATCATTCTTCTATGCTAATTTATGTGACACTATATCCTCATTTTTTTCGGTAAAGGTTGCGTTAGGACCACAAATAAAAATGAAATGGTAATTAAAATCTCACAAATTCATAAATAATGCATGCTTTGGCAATGTACATGAAATTCGATCAAGGTTAAGTCCACACCTCACATACAATTTGAATAGCAAGCATATGTTATATCAGGGGCGTAACTAGCATAATGTGACCGGAGGCTGATATCTTATGGAACTCAGCCTTCACCCACAATTAAGAAGCCCCCGGATTTCGACTATTATTTTTCGGCTGGCCATTTCAAATGCTTATTTAAATTTTGTTCAGAATGTGACACTGAACAAATGCAAGCGATGGGGCACCTGGAGCGGGCTGGAAGCGCCAACATTTTTTTTCAGTGCTGCAACACTTCTTGAGGGTATTGGCTCTCATTTAACCTTCCCAGTATTTCTGGTCATATCCTCACATCCCATCTCGGGGGAGGGGGGTTGATGCAATCCCCTCTAATCTCCAAACTAAGCGTCGCACGAAAACGAAAGAGGTGTCATCGGAAAGCGCTCGACGAGTAGGGCCAGACACCACCCCAGAATACTATCCCCCCAAGAAATGACATCACTAAGCGGCCTAGGTGTTCACGACTTACATCATGTTTTGGCTCTGGGGAGTTCATTTGGGGGAGATTTGAAAAAACAAAACAAAAATTATTTGGGATCAGAAAAGGGAGGCGAAGTCGACCATGGCCCTAAATTTTTTGCCTACCCAAAAATCAACATAATACTTTTTTAGAAATTTCAAAATTTTGAGTTCTCAATTTTCTTTAATCTTTATTTTTCTAATGGGTAGAGCGGACCGAAAAACGCTATTCGAAGTCGACTTTCTCTCATAAAAATGCCTACTTTAGCCAAAATCTTCGATTTTAGCTGTAATCGGCAAATATTCCAAACTAATATGCAATCCAAAACGGAAAAATTCCTCTCGTGCGTTTTGTTTCGTCCCTAAAGATAAGCAAACGCTGAAAGTTTCATTAAAATATCTTTATCCGTTAAAGCGTGACGACTGGTTGAACTTTTATGGAGGTGACCTCACTTGACCTTGACTAACTCGTTGACCCTAGATGACCTGACCTAAAAATTTTGACACAACATGCCAAATTGATGTGGGAAAAGGTATGCCATATTTCGGTGCGCTGCCGCGCCCCGTTCTTTCACTATCCGCGGAAAACCTTAGGGGGCGCCAATCACCCCCTCCCCCCCCCCCGACACGGCGCGGGTTAAGCGACACCCAGCACGTTTTTGTGGCCCCCAACAAGCCTTAGGGGCCCTCGGTACGCCTATAGAAGTCCCCATGCAGTAGGAAGACTATAGCACGCTAATTTATGCTCCCTTGTGGTGTGCCAAGGATTCGCATCCGGGCGGAGCATGCTGACTTTGAGGGATCCCATTTCGGCGCGCGAAGCGTACCGAAATTGGACCCTCTAGCGCGAAGGGACATAGCCCTCTTAGCCTCCCATGGTTCCGCTACTGCATTATATGAAGCGTATCGCATGTGCTGGTTCTGAATTTCAACTTCATTATCTCTGCAAACCGGTCACTTAAAGGATTTTGAAGAATACATGAGGGGGAATAACTAATGAATATCAAACAGCATTACTTAACACGCGCCCTGGAGGTACCTCTGAAAATTACGCGCACTGGAGGGGGGCGGATTCCGCCCCCACCCCCAAAAAAATATCGGCTCCTATTAAAGCTGGAGGAACGAAATTCGCATGGTGGATGGGTACGGTACACTGTAAAAAATGTAGCACCCTGTGCGTTGTTTCCAGCTGTCAAAAACCACTACCCATACGAAGTTTTTCAAACCTCGCATTCGGTACTTTTGCCGATTACCTCACTATACCTACTTTCTGAGCACCCCTGGGATTTCACACCCGGGTACTTTTCAAGGTGAAAGGTGCTTTTAAAACACCCTTCTGGGTACTTGCATAGAGGTGTACTGGTACTTACGCTAGTACCGTATGGGGCGGCTGTCAAAAACCACTCCCCATATAGTGCTAAACCGAAAGGTACTTACTTTAGCACCTATGGTTAGCATGCATTTCCCACGCCGTGGGTTCATTTACTCCCCGCGAAACTCGCGAAAACCGCCTCTCTGGGTGTAAAAAAGTAAAAATGCAACGCGAATATATATTCGCCTTTTCAACCACACACATTAAACCACCGGCCGTGGCGCGAATCCACCACACACACCGCCTCAACGACAACCCGTCATCTACGTGAGATGAGGCAAATCTGAGCTACACTTCAGACATACAGGGTGTTTCACAATTATTGAAACAAAGTAGCGGCCTTTCAGATCGTCACTAATGACTTTATTCTCTTTCTCTTTTCAGATTATTGCTGGGCAATAGTTAGCATTTTTATATACTGAACAAAATATAATGAAGTCCTGTCCTGGACGATGGAGCAGAAGATCCTTTGTGTGAAGACATATACGAAACTAAGTCTTTCAACCCTGTGACACAGGAGTTTCGTGTATGTCTTCACACAAAAGATCTTCTGCTCCATCGTCCAGGGCATGACTTCACTATATTTTGTTCAATATATCAAAATGTTAACTATTTCCCAGCAATAATGTGAAAAGAGAAAGAGAATAAAGTCATTAGTGACGATCTGAAAGGCCGCTACTTTGTTTCAACAATTGCTAAACACCCTGTAAAAAACTCAAGACCTCGGAATTGGTCTTTAAAAAGCGAACGCTTGTCAAAGACCGCTCAGCGTTCTCAGCACAAGTGAAAAACGCTCAGCATAAACGGGGAAAAACTTATCCGAACCCGGCGGCGGAAGGCCACACAACCATCGGCGATGATGCACATGAGGCAAATCCTGCCTTACAAAAACACCACTAGTGACTAGCACAATCTCTCCACGAACAGCTGAGGAACTGAAGTGGGCTGATGCCATATCAGCTGATAGGGAGGGCGTCGAATCCGCCACGCGAGCCGGCCGCACCCGACCTCAGGAGTGTACCTCCAACGACTACACGTCATCTACGGATGGCGGATCACCAAAGATGGCGGATCGAGGACGAAAGAAAATGGTGGCACAGTGT
Source organism: Ashinkailepas kermadecensis (assembly GCA_034440615.1). Classification (NCBI taxonomy): domain Eukaryota; kingdom Metazoa; phylum Arthropoda; class Thecostraca; family Neolepadidae; genus Ashinkailepas; species Ashinkailepas kermadecensis. The sequence goes on from JAOTOM010003818.1 coordinate 179,306, forward strand.
AAACTTAAACTCTCATTAGCATGCTTTTCCTTTTCATTACCTCACATTAAGAACGCAGGTGGCAGCGGTACCCCTGCAACCGCCCATGACCTCCCCGCAACACCCAGCCAACACCCCACGTACTTCAAATCGCACGCTGCACGGCGCATGCGCGAATCTGGCAGTTCACCCGCGGGCGGAGGTGAAGTGACGGAAAAATGGTGTAACAAAAAGTACCTCACTTTTCATACTTTTTAAAGTATTGTCGGAATACTTGACATGAAAATGATACTTCGAAAACTCCCCTCTGTACCTCGAAGAATGCAAGCCTACCACTTTTTACAAAAGGTGCTAGAATATGCCCCATATTGATACTAGATGGGTTTTATGTACCTCCGATTACTCCCTGAGTACTGATTTTTGTTTACAGTGTAGTGAACTCTATTGTGTGCAAATTTAATGACCTTAGATCAATATCTTCAAGGTCAAATGAGGCCACATTTGTCAAAATGTTCTTGTTTTGCGTGGCTTGGCTTGTCATTGTTATGGATCGCTGTGATTGTGTTGAAATGCTTCAAAATGGGCATCAATGATGGTTTGGACATTACTAATGATGCAATGCAGATGCTAGACCCAACATTTGACCTCAGGTCACCCATGTAGCAGCACTTTATCAGGTCAGTTACCTGTTCCAGTTACCGGAACCGGGCTGCCCGCCCGACTGCTCCGTCGGGCAGCTCGGCGCAATCGGCTTCGTGAAGAAAGGAGTGAAGTACATGAATAAAGTATGGAAACGCAATGACAAACAGTACAAATGACAAACAATAGTGCATTTATGACAACATTCCAGTTGATCAAGTTTGCTTCCATTAACCTGTCATGAACTTGACTTGACCTCGGTGACCTAACATGACCTGGAAACTATATAGCATATGAATATACATCAAACAAGTCGCTAGTGTTGCCATGGAAGTGCATCAGCGCCGATTTTTGTGGTCTGGCGCTAGAAAGTTTTTTGTTTACTTTAACGGCCCCTAACTTGAAAAATGTTCGACCGATTTCAATTTGTCTTCCTTTAAGCGACGCGCCGGTCATTTTTAAGCAGGTACGCAGAAAATCGCGAATGTCGACCGGTAAAATCTGCAGTTATGTACGAAAAACCGGAGGGGTGGGCGGATTTCCCCCCTCCAGTGCGCGCGTTAAACTAGCAATCTGAAATATCACAACCTAACCTAGGCAAGCCTAATATTCGCTCTATTAATGAAAAAAATGACTTTAAACATAACAGGCGGGGGAAATGACTTCCATAACGTTCCCCTACCTAAGCTAACAACGTGAATTAATCCCAGCTAACGAAAGCAAACCTAATGTTCTAATCTTGTGCTTCTAGTAGAGTGACTATTAAGTAAGTTGTATAATTCTAACCAAATTAATTTCAAAATCAGATACAGCACATACAATTGCATCGCGTTATCTAATTTTGAAATTTGAACTTCAATATTTGTATCTTAGCTTAGCCATGCCCTTACTTGTAAACTTAACTTTAGACATAAAGACATAAAAGATCAGTGCAACTATGAGCCACAAGGGCCCTTCTTGGTTGCACTTGGTACACTGAACCAGTTGCCCACCAAATCTGTCAATCAACCCACCCTGGAATACAGAAAAACAAGCCCCCTATTCTTATAATGATTGTCTATGCCGTTTTTAAAGATGTTCAGTGTGTTGCTACTGACAATTGTTCCTGGAAGCTGGTTCCAGTGTTCTACTACCCTGTTGGTGAAGAAAGACTGTCTTAACCTTGTCCTGCTGTGATTAACTTTAATTTTGAATTGATGACCTCTAATTGCATCATTTCTGTTAAATTCAAACATTTCCCTTAGATATCCCTGCTCCTGACCATGAACAAATTTAAAAACCTCGATGAGATCTCCTCTCAGCCTTCTATATCTAAGTGAAAACATATTCAATTTCTTCAATCTTTCCTCATATGCCAGGTTGCCTATACCATTAACCATTTTTGTTGCCCTCTTTTGTACTCTCTCTAAAAGCCAACAATCTTTCTCATAACTAGGGGACCAAGCTTGGACACAGTATTGCAAATGTGGCCTGACATATGCACAGTAAAGCTTCCTGATGACCTCCTCACTTTTGTATGACACATTCCTCTGTATCGCCCCAAGCATTCTTAGTGCCTTCTTCCTGGCTTCTTTGGTCTGTTCTGATGCCCCCAATTTTGTGTTCAAAATAACACCTAAGTCCTTCTCCTGCTCAGTCACAGATAGTGCTTGGCCATCCATCAAGTATGGCACCTTCATATGCTGCCTACCTACATGCATGACTTTGCACTTATCAAAATTAAACTTCATTTGCCATTTTTCGGACCACTTCACAAGCTCGTCTAAGTCGTTCTGCAGCAAAACCTGCTCATTGTGCCCTGTTATTGCCCTAAAGATCTTCAAATCATCCGCAAATTTCAAAACCTTACTGCTCAGGCCACATTCAATGCTATTCACAAATATAATGAACAACAGTGGTCCCAGTACCGACCCCTGAGGGACTCCACAAGAACATTTTGCCATGATGACTTTGTACCATTAAGCATCACTCTCTGCTGTCTATCTGAAAGCCACAACTCAATCCATTTTAGGATGCTACCTGCAATGCCATGGACCTGAAGCTGCATCATTAACCGTTTATGGGGTACCTTGTCAAAGGCCTTACTAAAGTCAAGATATGCTACATCAACCTGATTTCCCTGATCAAATTGTTCTGTAGCAAAATTTAAAAAGTCCAAGAGATTTGTGAGACACGATCTCCCTTTTCTAAACCCATGTTGAGTATCTTGAATCAATCTGTTTCCTTCCAGAAAACTAACTATTCTATCTTTGATAATTGATTCGAGTACCTTGCAGACTAGGGATGTGAGGCTTACTGGCCTATAATTTTCAACTTTCCCTCTTTCTCCTTTCTTGAAAATAGGAACTACATTTGCCCTTTTCCAATCTGTTGGAATTTCATTTTGCGAAACTGATCTACAAAATATTATACTAAGTGGAATTGCCAGTTCCTTTTCAGCTTCCCGCAATACCCTAGCATAAATTCCATCAGGTCCTGCTGCCTTGTTTGGCTTTATTTTTCTGATATAATTGAAAACAACATCACTATCAATGAAATCAACATTGTGTATCTGATCACCTGTCACTGAACCGTGGTTCACGGTTGGCAAATTTGTCACATCCTCCACTGTAAACACTGATTTAAACTGCTTGCTCAGCTCCTCAACCATCTCACCATCCTCACTCAATATAGTGCCATTTACTTCCAGTGGACCAATTGTGCTTGAAACTTTACTTAGCTTGTAGAAACTAAAGAACTTTTTACTGTCCCCATTACAGTTCCTAGCCAAATCCAATTCATTTGCCCGCCTTGCTGCTCTGGTTTTCTGTTTCACAGCATCTCTAGCTTTTTGATACGACCTTAGATTTACGACATTTGAAGCTTCCTTAAATACTCTAAATGCATCTTTCTTAGCCTTAATTGATCTCCTCAAATCTGGTGTAAGCCATGCTGGCTTTCCTACACTTCTTTTGCGCCTTTGCTTTTGGGGGACATGTCTGATCTGAATTTCCCTCAAGTAAGATTTGAACTTTTCCCACATTTCACAGGCATTTAGATAAAAAAATTCTTCTTCCCATTGTATGGCACTTAAAGCCTCTCTCATGGAGTCAAAGTCTGCCCTGTTAAAATTTGGAATCTTTGCCAAGTTATCCTTGATTGTCCCTGCTATTTGTACCTTAAATCTCACTATGTTATGGTCACTTCTTCCCAGAGTTTCTCCTACAGTCAAGTCTTGAACTAAATCACTTAAATCTGAGAAGACAAGGTCCAAGAATGAGCCCTGCCTGGTTGGTTCCATTACAAACTGGTGTAAGAACAAGTCCTCTTCAAGGCATTTCCTAAACAGTTTACATGATGGGGAGCCAACACCAACATGTTCATATCCTTTTAGATTAAAGTCACCAAGAATAAGGCATTTCCTCTGAAAGTTTCTACTGATTTCCTCACAAATCACCTTATCGAGCTCCAGTTGCTGAGAATGTGGCAAGGTTCCTGATCGATACAAAGCTCCAATCCTCAGTTTATTGCTATTGCCTCTTCCCACAGCAACATCAAGCCAAATGGACTCCACAGACACATTTTTACCCCATCTGCTACTTTCTGAGAACTGTATAAACTATTCACATAGAGCATTACACCACCCCCTTTCACTGCTGGACCCCTATTGCATGAAAACATATTGTATCCCTGGATCTCATAGTCCTGCAAGTTATCCCCAAAATATCCCTCACTGACCCATGCCTCAGTAATGCAAACAAAATCTGGTTTCTCCTCAGCAACATAACACTTGAACTCATCAAATTTGGATCGAATGCTCTGAGCATTAAGCATCATACACTTAACAAAAGTTCCATAACCCTCTTTGGCTTGTTCATGTTGAGTAGCTCTATCATCTCTGGATGAGCTACCACTCTGCCCCCTTGATCTACTGCTACCCCTATTTGCTGACTGTGAGGTGTTTGCAAGACCTCTCTCTATCAGCTACATCCCCCATGACCTGCCTAGTTTCCCTGTTTCCTAATGAGAGCCTCCTCATACCTATTGCTGAGCAATTCAACTCCTCTCTTGCTCAAATGTAACCCATCTAATGCAAAGATTTCAGTCCTCCCCCAGAAATCCCCCCACAAATCCAAGAACCCCACCCCAAGTTCCTTACAAATCTTGGCCACCCTGGTATTCAGCCCAATGGCCCTCGAGTACCACTCTATGCTTGCCTTAACCATAGGGAGGATGGATGTTACCATTCCTCGTTTCCTACTCACAGCTAACCTACCTATCAAAGCCCTATACTCTTGCATTGTTTCCTCTGTTTTTGCTTTTCCTACATCATTTACACCAACCTGCACAATTACTGTTGTGCTCTCTCCACTACCCTTCATCACTCCTTCTATCCTATCACCAACATCCTTTACCTGGGCCCCTGGGTAGCAAACACGAGTCCGTTTGTTGGGGTTCCTGCTACAAAAGTACGGTCCATGTACCTCACTCTTGAGTCCCCTATAACTAAAACTTCCCCTCTCTACCATCAGCTGCCTGGTCGTTCCTCCCTTCCTCCTTAGCAGCATTTCTATCTCTCTCTTGCAGTACCTCAAATCTATTATTAGTTTCAATGCCTTTGTCAATTTTCCTTAAAGCTAGTCTCGTACTCTGGCGTCTAGCTACTTTCCACTCTCTACTGTCATGGTCTATACTATCTCCACCCCTATCACTCCTAGACTCCTGCACCTGGCTTGCCTGGCTGACATTTCCTATGGTGGGCCCTGCCACCAAACACTTCAGACGCTCCACCTCCCTTGCTAACATATCTACTTTCTTACTCAAGTCCCCAATGACTACAATACACTTACACTTCCCACAGTCACCTTGCATTTTTTTTTTTTTTTTAAATTTAAATAAAGTTATCCCGACTCACCAGCTACAAACTCAAACTAAACTAAACTAAGATTAAAAAAGCCTAGATACCTTTGCAATTACACCAGTATATTGAAAATATACCTAGTGGTAATTTAAGCTCACTATTTTAGTCCTAAGCTCTATCTTAAACTTAAACACCAAAAGGACACAGACTTATTCCTCTACACTACAGAAACCTAAGCCACGAGACCGCGCCAACCGTCTACAAAGCGTTCACGTGGCTGATCGATAATTCTAGAAGCTACCTAGTGTAATTTAAGCTCACTATTTTAATCTTAAAGTCTATCTTAAACTTAAAAACTTTACTAAGTTTTCAATCATTTTTTGCTCAAATACATCGTTCTTTAGTTGAGGGATAAATACAAGATCTTCTCAATACAAAACCTTCTCCTAAAATATAAGACGAGAAAAAGCTAGGCATACCTGGTATGGATGACTTGTTTGTAATTGGGCTGGTTTAGGTCAATAAATTGTAATTTTAATAACGCCACATCTTCCCCACTATTCTTTTCAACATCATTATCTGTATTAGCTATCCTAGCTGTGTGTAAATAAAATATATATACGACCTTCAATATAAGGAGGTGCTGAGTTGACATCAGTAACGATAAGGGTTGTACTTGATTGCTCTTGAGCAATAAAGTACAACCCTTATCGTTACTTTTGATGTCAACTCAGCACCTCCTGGTATATTGAAGGTCGTATATATATTTTATTTACACACAATGTCTAAAAACCCAGGAGCATCTAAGAGCCATTCTTCGTTATATTATCCTTAGTTCCTTACTCTTGACTCCTTATGTGGTATCATGGGGAGTGCCATAGCTAAAGGAACTATTGATGTGCTGAACAAATAGACTTGAATTTCCATTTCAGCACAGACAAATATATAATGTTATGAATATTGTATTTTGAAATTCGATTCAAATTCAGCGTTGTGCACCTCTAGGAGCTCCAAGTATGCTTATAAAATGGTCGAAATCCGAAGTCTTTAAATTTGGAAGGGAGTAAGCAATGGGGGTCATGCGCCTGCAATAGAGACTTCAACCTTTCACTTTCAACTTTGCGTATATTTATGCTTGTATGCATGTACCCGAAATCGTCCAGACTACGAGGGGACGAGTGGTCTAGGGGTAAGATGCTCGTCTCACAATCGAAAGGTTGTGGGCTCGAGTCTCGCCTGTCGCTACTCTTCGCCCGCGACCAATCGGCGTGAGAGATTCGCGACGCTACATGACTCAACGGTCGACGTGTCGTAAAACCAATAACCAACCAACAACGTCCAGACTACAAAACATTGACTGTCATGTCAAAGCGATGTCAGTTTGTGTGTAGCAGTACATCCAAACGTTTGGACATGAAAATGTCCTTCATAAAACGAATGGTGACGTTGTAATTTTAGCTACTCCATCCACGACGCTGAGCACGGAACACAACCACACCGAAGTGATACAAAAAAACATCTCACCTTTGACGCTGACCGTCGACCCAGTTCACGACAACGAAAGACCGTCAACTCCCCTGGAAGTCAGCGTTGGACCGTCACCTCTCCTGGGGGTCAGCGTTGGACCGTCACCTCTCCTGGAGGTCAGCGTAAGACCGTCACCTCTCCTGAAGGTCAGCACTGGATCGTCACTCCGCCTGGACGCAGCACGTCACTCTGCGGCTCCCTTCCGATCCAACCCTGGCGCCAGTGCGCGCCGCCCGGCTGTGACGTAACCGGCCGCATTGGCGCACCGCCAGTTGCATCAGCTTTCCGGGAACAGTAAAATCCCCGCCCGCGGCCTGTGTACATGACTCGTCAACTTTTCGCCTGTCTGGCTAAGGTGCACAGTCACTGCGTCTGCAGTCCAGGATCGAGGCAACGGCCGGCCGCGGTGTCGGGCAGTCGAGGGTCGAGGCAACGGCCGGCCGTGGTGGCGGGCAGTCGAGGGTCGAGGCAACGGACGGCCGCGGTGGCGGGCAGTCGAGGGTCGAGGCAACGGCCGGCCGTGGTGGCGGGCAGTCGAGGGTCGAGGCAACGGCCGGCCGTGGTGGCGGGCAGTCGAGGGTCGAGGAAACGGACGGCCGCGGTGGCGGGCAGTCGAGGGTCGAGGAAACGGCCGGCCTTGGTGGCGGGCAGTCGAGGGTCGAGGCAACGGCCGGCCGCGGTGTCGGGCAGTCGAGGGTCGAGGCAACGGCCGGCCGTGGTGGCGGGCAGTCGAGGGTCGAGGCAACGGCCGGCCGTGGTGGCGGGCAGTCGAGGGTCGAGGAAACGGCCGGGCCGCGGTGTCGGGCAGTCGAGGGTCGAGGCAACGGCCGGCCGTGGTGGCGGGCAGTCGAGGGTCGAGGAAACGGACGGCCGCGGTGGCGGGCAGTCGAGGGTCGAGGAAACGGACGGCCGCGGTGGCGGGCAGTCGAGGGTCGAGGAAACGGGCCCGGCCGCGGCGGCCGGCAGTCGAGGATCGAGGCAACGGACGGCCGCGGCGTCTGCAGTCGAGGATCGATAAATGGACGGCCGCGGTGGCGGGCAGTCGATAATCGAGGCAACGGACGGCCGCGGCGTCTGCAGTCGAGGATCGAGAAACGGACGGCCGCGGTGGCGGGCAGTCGAGGGTCGAGGCAACGTACTGCCGCGGTGGCCGGCAGTCGAGGGTCGAGGCAACGTACTGCCGCGGTGGCCGGCGCCTGCGACGGCCGTGTGCTATCTAGCCTTCCGGTCGTGGGCGTAGGAAGTGTGCGCAGCGGATCATGATCCTGGACAAATTTCGCGAATCTGGACTGCATGCGACCACCGAACGGGCGCGGCGGAGTAGACGTAGGGGCCGGACCTAGTTTTGCATGTTATCTGCCGAGGAATTTGCCGCCGCAGTTTCGATTGTAGGGCTCCGAGCGATTATCCGAGACCACATTAATTTATGCGTCCCTGCTTATTGTTTCGGGGCACCAGATTCCTCCCTTTTTTGTCGGGTACCGTTGCGGTTTGTGGGACCCGGAGCAAGTTTTTGGGCCCAGCGTTATTTTTCGGTGCCGTATCGTTATTTTTGTCGGTATCAGCGCAGTGGGTCAAGCCACTTCCTTAATGTTAAACTCCTTCGTGCTCCTGAACTATATCAGATGATCAAAATTCGTCACTGTCTTCTCCGGAGCTCATCTGTGACCAGCGATATCATCTGCCAACTTTTTGACCGAATAGACGGCCGAGGTTAGCTTTCCACTGGTGTTCGCGTATATTCAGTTTGAGAGGACAATTTTGTTTGTTCCTGTCATAAGAAATCATTTCTGTACTTTCCATAGTCACGTTCAATGTTTCTTCTCATGGTCATGGCCAAACAGCAAGAAGATGGAAGTCATTGTTAAAGAACTCCATTCATCTTTTGACAAAAATGCGTAGATTTTTCATCGTGATAATAATACTCTGGACAACCAATATCCAGACCAAGGCTATATTTCCAAGACTAGTCCTGCCTTTCAAAGAGACGAAAACCACTTATGCCATCTATACACTACGTGGTCAGCTTTGGAATTTTGAAAACAGGCAGAGTCGTAAAACGAAACCGTTGAGTCGTGTTCAGTCTCCTAATTGTAATAGTTCGTAGGTTCGTGTGCTTCATAGGCTGGTTCCGGCCATGCCAAACAAAGCCTATGAAGTTACTGCGCGTGGCAGCGTTTTTTTTATTCACCCCCGCCCCTGTCACCTCGATCAAAGCCGCCAAATTGCTTGGGTACGCTCCGCATGCATATTATACTGAAATCAGATGAGGGATACCTACGCATAATGTTTGGATGATTGAAAAAACAAATTGATTGGGCAAGCTAAAAAGCAATTTGCTTCTTAGTATATCCAATCAATTTGAATGTATCTTTCAATATGAATATGAATCAGGCTGTTTTAAACGGCCTGGTGATAATTCATGCTCAATTATAATACAATACCGCAATCAGGTGCGAATCCAGAAGCCAGCAGGACACAACCCGATTCGGGAAGACTCATCAAATTTGAAATGCTATCATTCGTTGTAACTGTTTCAGACAATAATTATTCAATAAAATATATAGATTTTTGAGCATGTGGTTTTTTAGTGCACAACTTTGGAAATATCGGTATCTTGGAAGAGGGGAAAAAAAGGTTGCTCCCCTTGGATTCGCAACTGTCCGTAGATTGTCACCATAATTACGGATACCTTTGCAATATCTGTCACCTACACTCGTAGCTAATTAGCAGGCTTTTTCATCTCTGTGCAGGCATGTATTGTACCACACGACTACAAGGTAGGTAGGTTCCCGGACCACAAGATTACAAGCTAGACAGGTTCTTGGACTACAAGAACAGCTATATGACCAGCTCATAAACCAGTCAAAAGCAACAATGAGGTCAGATAAATGTATTTCACGCTAGACGTTAACCAAACTTTCAATGGAAAC